>APFE031225252.1:101918-115728 GCA_000404065.3 Pinus taeda | reverse complement strand
AAATGAATAAATCTTTTATTGGTAACACCTGGTGAAGGAGATCTATAAAAAAGGGTCTACAAACTCCCGTCCGTGGGATGGGTCCTTTGATGTCCTTGATGCTTTAGTAAGCAATTCTCTTTCTCAATA
Organism: Pinus taeda; assembly: GCA_000404065.3. Classification (NCBI taxonomy): domain Eukaryota; kingdom Viridiplantae; phylum Streptophyta; class Pinopsida; order Pinales; family Pinaceae; genus Pinus; species Pinus taeda. The sequence goes on along the minus strand of APFE031225252.1, from coordinate 115,599 downwards.
TAAAAAACCCAAAACAATGTGGAGAACTCAAATGGGAGCTCAAGAAAAAAGAGACAATAATGGTGATGATGATAATGATCATGGTGAAAAATGAATGGAAAACCCTCCTATTTATAATAAAGTATTGAGTTAATCTCGAAAATGGAGAATAATAAAATAATATTGACCAAATCAAGATCTAACCGTTAGGAATACTTTATTATATTTTCTGAAGAGGGAAAAGATATTCAAAATGGTAAAAAATCTTTATTTATAAATAATTAACAAATAAAATGATTTATTAATTATTTTGCGAGGATTAAGAATGGTGTGAAATTGAAAAATTATTAAATAGTGATTTAACAATTATTCAAATAATGGAAATAAGAAATAATAAATAAATGGTGATTTATTTAATTATTCCTAGGAAATTTAGTTAAATGTGATAAGGAATAATTATCAAACAATGATTAATAATTATTCCCAGAGAAATTAAATAAATAATGATTTATTCAATTATTATCATGGGTTTTTTGTTTTGTTTTTAATCATAAAATAATTTAATAAAAATGGTTTACGAAATTATTTCCCATGGTGAAAGTGATTTTACTATGGTAAAATTAATCCTACAATTTCAATCCACCTAGTTAGAAATGGCTAGGTGATCATTTTTGGTGATAACATATTCCACCCCCAAATTCTTTTGGTGGTGGATTTAAGTGACATAGATTCTTTTAGAGTATCCATACATAGCCATGGAATTTTGGCATGATCTAGATGTGGTCCTACCCCAAAACAAGAATTGGGGTCTAATGGATGAGTATGTATACTTTCATTACTAGTTTTACTTATTCCCCAATACATTTTTGGTTGTATGTATAAAGAGTTGCTAATGGGTAATTTATTTACTTTGTACAAATGTTAGACCGAGGGATCGTGAGATACCTTTGGTGCAAGTTATCCTATTAGTGGTAGCAAGGAGGGAGACATCAGTTCCCAGGAAACTAGAGATGATAGGGGGTGATGTGGTCACAATTATTTTACGGTAGATCCATCTAGGTAGAGACAAAGGTTGGACCTGCAAGTGGAGGATAAGAAATAGAAACCTATAGAGCTCTAGGTCTAAATGACGAAATTTCAATGACAAGTTGATATAATTTTTGCATGGGTTGGTAGAGAGAGGATGGAAGGATCCTAGTGAGGAGAACATTGAGGCTTGGATTGGGATTGTTCCAATTTGGCATCCATTTTTAAGGTGGTTTATAGTAGTAGGATCTATTGTTCATATGAAAGCTAGACCTCTAGGTGGAAAGTTTGGTGGAGTGTCTTTGACAGAAGGGTATCTAGAACTCTCAACACCAAAATGACAATGTTATCATATTTGTACATGGCCTTGACCTACATTTTCTATATGACCATTTTTATGGCACAACCATATTGTGGGTTAGAGAGAGAGAGAGAGAGAGAGAGAGAGAGAGAGAGAGAGAGAGAGAGAGAGAGGAAATTTTATCACATTAAACATTGATTCTCATGATTCATATGAATGTATTTATCATCATCATGGTATATCAACCAAACATAGATTCAGAAGGTAAACAAAACATTCAAATTCATCACATGAATTTATCAAGAGTCATAAAAGGATGTATACACATGGACAAAAATGCACACAACCATATTTTGTAACTCCTAATAAATTCATATGATGAATTCAATGCAGTGTTTACTTTATGATTTTTTTTTTGTTGATATACCATGATGCTAGTAAATAACATCCATGTGTTTATGAGATGAGTGATGAGAAACAATGTTTAATGCGATAAATTCTAGTCTATAATTTCATTTGCAATGTTAGTAACAAATTGATTTTCACTTCCAGGAATGTGTATGAATGTATAGACTCAAAATTCCTTTCTACAAGCTTCCCCTGTAGATAGTTTTTTGAATAGGAAGAGATTATCATCATGGTAATTATCACTGTGACTTGTAATTCATGTAAATGTTGTGGAAATTTAAACTGAATGAATGGGTTGAAATGAGTGTACACATATTTATACGTGTGAGGAGGATTTTATTTGGAATTGATTAACTTAGGTTGTTCATTTAATTTCCACCAATTTTCGTGACTAGGTTTAACGACTTGCATGGCAAGAAGGGAGGTTGAGTATGGGCTTCTTGATTAAAGGAAAAACTCATATCACCTTTTCCCTTGAGGGGCATGTTGGTTGTTCAACACATAAGAGGGGAGACTAGGGGTTGGTAGAATAAAAGAGGTTGATGGGAAAGCGAATACATGGAGAGCAATGGATACGAAAAGGGGAGATGACTAGATAAAGGGGAAATGAGTCACAAGCACGAAAATATAAGTTTAAGCAAGAGTGAAGTTAAAACGAAGGGAGTATACCAAGATAGGCATACGATATATGTGAGATGAAATCGTGGAAGAAAAAGGAAGGAGAAAAATTGGTGCATGAGCGGGAATACGAAGGTGGGGGCACAATTAGTATGGATAACCACTGGTTTAGTGGGATGGAACTATTATGTCCTCTAGATCCTACATACCAGAGAATGGAAGAGAAGAGTGTTGGGAATCATGATTGCTATTAGACCAAAATGCACAGGTATATGATCACATCACCAGAGATAAGGATCCATGAGAGGCGGCTGGTCCATGTCACAAAACACATAGGGAGCATTGGTTTATCCAATGTCCAACAATCTCCCCCCAAACATGAGTTGGGTGTGTACTGAACTTGTGACCTACACTTTGATACCACTTGTTGGGAATCATGGTTGACATTAGACCAAAACCTTCAAGTGTTAGTCAACAATCGTATCGAAAGATATAAGGATCCATGAGAGGTGGTTAGTCCATGTCGCGAAACACAAGGGCATTGCTGGTTTATCTAATGTCCAACAACGAGAATAGAATAGAAGAGAAGAAAATAAAATAATAAGGAGGAGACATTGTGCATTCTGGAGTCTTGCAAGGTGGAGCAAGTGGAACACAATATAATCCAGAGACATAGTAAGTAGAGGGGAAACTCTATGTATGTTTTAAATAACTGGGTGCTATCTAGTGGAAAGTTATTATATACTATGGATCCCTATCAAAACAGGTGGATCCACTATAGATATGAGTTCTCATATCATTTAGTAGGTGGATATAATGTGAGCCTAGATTGACCTCAGGCTGAAGGGAGGCAATCTTAGGATAACCACAAACCAAGCTTATCCTGGTAGCTAGCCCTACCAGGTCAGGAGAGGGCTCTCTCCTTGTTAATCTAAGTTGAGATGACTAAATTGAATATGGATTTTAGGCTAGGTATAGTAGCTCTAGAGTTTTTGGTTGATTTTGAAGGTCTTGTTGCTGGATCAAATGGAGCGGGTAGCTTTGGGTCTGGGAAATCAAGTCAGGAATGCAGGGTGTTCTATGGGGCGAGGTAGGTAGGTGTTTTGGCACTTGGAATTGAGTGAGATGGTAGGTATAAGACTGGTGAGGAGCTGAGGAGGGCATGAAAGGATCATGAATCCTCTTCAGATAGCTGAAAACATTAAAAAATAAATGTATTCCCAAGGCATAGCACTGTTACCAATGTATTCTACCTATCTATCTTGATTTCATTTAGTTAAGAAGAATGAAATAGATTTTGGCACATATACACATGAGAAAAAACTAATGATAGAAGGAGAAACAATGCAAAAACACATTACCACAATAATCCCACAATAATAACTGCAAATCCTGGTTTATTTCCTTGCCAAACTGCTGTAAAGATGTACAATGTAGCTCAAAGCATCCAAAAAAGTCCAAACTTTGCTAATAACTGAAAAAATACATAATATAGACATCAAACCACCTATGCTAGCCATTAGGGGTCGAAACCATGAGAAGAGGCTTGGTTTCAACCATTTCTAAACTAGGAACAAGAATATAGGCAGTGTAACAACTTGCCTCTATAACCATGGAAACTGATTCATTTACCCCTCAACCACCTAAAAAATAATGAATCTAAACTCTAAGGTCATTTTGAAATTACATTTACATAGAATAGCATCATTTACAATCATAAATTCATCCAAGATGAAAGAAAAAGTCAACTTGTAGAAAAACTAGGCGAAATTTTGATTTTTGAGCAAAACTAGCAAAATTTATCCTATGCGCAGTGCCAATATTCCTATGTGTAGTTCCATTTCAGACCCAGTTTTGGAGGCCTTCCCCATGACCAAATTGAGTCCAAGATAGCTCGTTGGAAAGGTCTTCCTGTTTAGTTTCTGGAACATCTTTAATTTTGGGATTTGGAGGTCATTTGCCCCCTGAAAAGTGGAATCTGCCAAGGCTGCTTCCTGTGTGTCCAAAAAGTGGCAGAGAGGGCATTTTTTGATGGTTTTTTGACCTTTAGGTGACCAAGATTTGCTCCAAATTTACTGAAACTTTCAGGGATTGATTTTCTCATCGTGTTGAATCTGAATATGCAAGCCAGTGTCTCCATCAAAAGCGCAATGCCACTTATTCCAAATTCCTGTGTTGCAAAATTTAAATTTTGAAAATTGCAAATTTTTACCAAAACTTTCCCAAAATTGGCACAATGCACCCTCATCCACTGCTTTGATGAGCTAATGAGGCATCAAATAGGATTTCCAATTTGTCTTGCTCCTCATTTTCCATTAAGGCCTTCTTCAACCTAGCCTTAAGCTTCCTCATTCTTATGTTGTAGATTTTGTTCCGAGTCAAGTAGTGATATGCCATGTGGTGAAGCATCTTTTCATCTCTGTTAGCCCTCTCAATCAACTTCTCCAGGTGTATGTTAACCCGATCAAGACAAATCTCCCTAGGAATCTCAATTTCATTTCCCTTTTGTCTTCTAGCCTTGCCTCTTCACTGCCTAGTCACTTGGCCTTTTTCATTTTTTGTGAACACTTGTAGTGAATGATGAGATAGGGTGGATGGATGAAAGATGATTATGAAGAGATTTTAGTATGAGTAGGTGAGAGTGAATGGGATTTAGGGAGTGAGTAGGGTTTGGGATAGTGTAGGGTTTAGAGATATATGTAGGATAAAGTATGTAGGGTTTTCGGGAGAAGGTATAAAGGAATATGATTTGGGGAAAATGTATGAAGGAAAGGGGTTTTAGGGAACAATTAGGAAATGGATAAGATAGAAAACAAATGAGAGAGTGAGATTGACAATTTTTTATGAGACAGTTTGGGTGAACACTAGAGTTTTAACTTTATGAGGGAAAAAGTCACCAAAACTTGATGCAAAACCCTTTTCAACAAGAAAGATTGAGTTACTTACTTGCAAAGAGCTAATTTGGAAGATTTGAGGAAGATTTGGGCAATTTGGAATGATTTAGAGCTTGCTACTAGGTGCGCAATTCCCTCACATAGGTATGTAGCGCCTCTTCTATGTGCAGTGCCAATGTATTTTTCCATTGCCCAAAATTCCCACCAGCTTCCAGGTGCATAGCGCCTTTTGCAGACCACTTTTGGAGGCCTTCCCAGCGTCAAAATTGGGCATGTGATAGCTCGTTGGAAATATTATTGAGTCTACCTTCCATAACATCTTGAATTTTCCATTTTGGAGTTCATTTTCGCTGACAAAAGTTCAATCTCCCAAGGTTGTTCAAGATGTGCAGAATGAGGCTGCCTAAATGAAGAATGCTGTTGTAGTCAACCTTTGAAGGTCTTTCTCAACTCCAGATTGAGCTCATGATAGCTCATTGGAAAGATATTTGTGTCTAGTTATCATTTTACTCACCAAGAAAGTCATTTTTCCAACTAGGCTAGGAGAAATCTTGATTTTCCCAAGGTCACTCCAGAGGTGCATTAACTCTCTTGAGGCAACTTGTATTTTGGAGATTTATCTCAAACCATGAAAACTGTGTAAAAAATGAAAGAGGCTTTTCTGCGTGAGTCAATGATGGACAAAAAAATCTCTCACTTTTGTCAAATTCATCTTTTGCTGCTCAGAAACACAATTTGAAGAAAAATCGACCCTTATGTATGATGAATGGCTTGTTCCTTGGAATGACTTCTCGACAAATGATGGAGACCTGATGTTTGATGATATGAAATGGGCTCATTCCTTCTGATATCTCTCATGCCTCCTCTTCTCAGATATCTCTGCTCCCATAGCCAACCCTAGCTCAGTAGGAAAGGAATTTTAGGGTTTTAGTGCTTGTATCTCTTTTGTTTTGATAAGTGGACAGATGCTCAAATTCTTTGACTTTTGCAGTGGCAGGTACTTGGAAATATCAGTGGGTGACGAGGAGTAGCATGGAACGATTTATTACATATGAGAATGATAAAATTACATCAAATTTAAATATGAAATACAAATGCTCTGTTTTCTCCTCAAAACTAGTTTTGAGGTGAGAACTTCATTAAGCTTACAAATTAACAAATTTTGACTTTTCTAATCGTTATTAACCTCCTCATGTCTTTGTTGAACATTATTAGCAATAATCACTGAAATCTTATGATGGAGGAAACCCTAGACCTAATGAGACCAAAACCCTATGTAATTAATGAAATAGACTGAAAATGACCATAAACCATTGACTGAAAGGTATGAAAGGAGGTCAGTAAGTACATATTATGAGGGAAAAACTGAAATGAACCCTACCATTAGTAGATCCATGACCTAATGGAATGCAACCTCATTAGAATGGGACTCCTAGTATGAAATGCAAAAGAGTAATTTTGATCACTGATGGCAGTGGCAAAGACACTAACACTAACACAATAACGAGAAGAGAAGAGAAGAGAAGAAAATAAAATAATAAGGTGGAGGCGTTGTGCATTCTAGAGTCCTACAAGGTGGAGCAAGTGGAACACAATATAATCCAGAGACATAGTAAGTAGAGGGGAAATTCTATGTATGTTTTAAATAACTGGGTGTTATCTGGTGGAAAGTTATTATATACTATGGATCCCTGTCAAAATAGGTGGATCCACTATAGATATGAGTTCTCATAGCATTTACTAGGTGGATATAATATGAGCTCTAGATTCCAATGTGAACTGGTTGATTGGAATCAATGTGAATTCTCCTTAGCATTCACTCCTTAGACTCTGAATCTGGTTCAGGAGTGGTTAGCCGTAAGAAAGACTGCATTATAGTTTGCATCTAGTTGGGTGGATAGTTGAAGTCTTTCCCTCAAATGTTAGTCCTTAAGTTACTCAGATAAGTATACTCACTTGCACATGTGTTGCACTATAAATTGTAAATAGTGGTACCTTGTATCAGGGCTATGATTGGATTAGCATTGCTAATGGAGGAATGCACTATTCTTGGTTATTCACATTGAGATGGTTGTGTGAATGTTCTCATGGTTTGAGGGATTTGTAGATCCTTGAGTTGTTGGTACTTTCAGGAAATATAGTGTTAAGTTACATAGTGTTTCATGTATACATAATATGCTCAGTTAACTAGCATAGCATGTGCACTCTATTGCTTGGCATGGCCATGGTTATTAATTGTTTGATACTATTGAGTGTCTCCCTGATATGATGTATGGTTATTAGTGAAGCTAATAGTCCTTTGTGTGGAATATATATATATATATATATATATATATATATATATATATATATATATATATATATATATATATATATATATTGTTGTTGTTGTTGTGATTGAAATATAAGTGCCTACTACTCGGCACTTGGCTCACCTCAGTGCCTAGTAGTAGGCATGTTTATAACTTTATTGGGTTGTTATATATCCATGGATGATGTGGCACCTAAGTGAGATGTGGTGGTGGTTTGTAGTTCCACCTAGTGTGGGTTGCAATGTGGTGTAGACAAAGAGTTGACATGGCCTATACCCATGTCACTGTAGACACTAAAATCCCAGTGGTGTCTTGTGGTGCTCATTTGTGACAAGCCTGTATGAAATCCATAGAATGTGAACCTCCCTATTATGTAAGATAAATATTCACATCCTGACACGCCATGGAGGTTGGAATGGGGTAAATTATGAAGGAATGGCATGGGGTGAGGTGGCGCTATGACGTGGTAGGTGTGTTGTTGGATTCTTTTGTGAGGTAATATTTCCATGTGGGTACCATGTGGCAGATCATTACTAATGTGGCAAGGGTTAATGCGCATAAAATTCAATCCAGAGGTTGGATTAAGGAAAACTTTATATCACCTAAAAACTCTCGATAATTTGAACATGATGATGTTACTCAAAGTGATTTATGCACCCTTTGGGTGAGAAGGAATTTTGTAACCGTTTCTCCATAATGAGACCACAAAGGTTGGGTTAATTAAAAGTAAGACCTCCCATTCAAACTGGGAAGTTTAAGGGGGGTGGGAGGGAGGATTAAAGAGTGGTATTATAGTATTTAGGCTCAATAGATGGACTAGATGGGCTCAAGAATAGATGAAATGAAAAGTGAAGGTTCTACACTAGACCTTTGGAGATAAGGTTTGGAGTTATGATACTGAACATCATAGTGCCTAGGTTTAGTCCTAGGGCTAAATGGGTTTAGGAGGATAAGTTTAAGACTTATGTTATAGTTTGGAATACCAAAATATGTTTTATATAAAGGATTATTTTTTGTTGTGTGCAATTATGTGCTAACTATGTAATTTAACTAGTAGTTGTGTGTTGAATGTATCAGAATCATGAAGTCATGTAATGGCATATTTTGATGCATTAATTTTTTTTCTAAAAGACTTTTAAGCTTGTATCTATTTTGGTTTCTAAAATACTTTTAAGATGATATGAATATAAATGTATTGATATTCCCTTTGAATTCCTAGAACATGTGGTTGACATGAATACTCGAGTTGTGGACAATAGCAGATCAACACTCTTGGTGTTGGCATGGAAAAGTAACAAGTCAATTTGTTTATGTTGATATTACTAACAACTATTTGTGTGTGATAACACAAAAGAAGATCCATTTGCAACAAGAAATAAAATCATGAATGATAGTATGGGCCAGCATAACATAGACCAAGTCCATCATGAGTAAGAAATTGAAAGTTCCCCTCATAGAGAAGAAACCTTCAGGTGCTTTAAAATTGAATTGAAGAGTTGCAAGGTGGAAAGTAAAAGGCTCATTAGAAAGTAAAAAGAGCTGGCAAGGATGAAAAAAATGATGCTAAAACATTTTTCATACATGAAAGAGTTGTTGCAACAAGAATCATCCCGTGACGACATAGATGAATGTCATGCTAACAAGGTTAGAGAGAAACCTCGTGAGTCTAGAAATAAAAGAAAGACAAATTCATGTTGAAACTATGGTTAGGAACCCCTAAAGTTCATGTGAATTGCAAGCACATGAACCAAAAATTTGTAAGAAATAAAGAGATGAGTAATTATCCCCTCAAGATATATGAGATACTAAGAAGTCACTCCTTGAACTATTTCAAGAGATTTAGAAATTTTGAAGTTGCTATAAACGTTGGAAAATAATTTGACTAAAACCATGTGCATATATTGGTGATGGATATATAAAACACCAGAACTCAAGGGATTGAGTTTTTGTGGGCTAATGAATGATGGGGGTGTTTTACATGTCTTTTTTGTTATTGTTGTCTACAATTTTCTTGTTGCTTTTGTTGGTTGACAATGAGCATGGTCATGTTTCTTTGTATTTTGTCATGTTTTTTCTATTATGGTTTTTTCTCTATTTTCATTCTTTCTTCTTGTCTTTTGTTTTTCAATCTTGGTAGTTTTTCGGTGTGGGAAAGGAAAGGGAAGGAGATTCAGAAAAGAGTTGAATGCAACCCAACTAGAAGTGCATGATCTTGATCAAGCCTTGTACATGAGATAAATGCAAATGGAAGGTAGAAGAAGATGACAAAAAAACCAGGTGGAATGGTTGGGTCCACATGAATAAAATGGGTAGTGACATGATAGCTACGAAAATAGCATAAGGGAGTTTCCTGTAACTAGAAATTGTGCGTGGATGATCTATATATATCTGTGTGTGTGTGTGTGTGTGTGTACTCACACTCACACACACACACACACACACACATATATATATAAACATATTAATATGCACTTTGGATTCCTATAACATGTGGTTGACATGAATACTAGATGTGTGAACACTAGAAGATCAACACTCTTGGTGTTGGCATGGCAAAGTAACAAGTAAATTTGTTTACATTGATGTAACTAAAAACTATGTGTGTTTGATATCATAGAATAAGATCCATTTGTGGAAAAAAATAAAAGCATGAACGAAAATATGGTTTAGTATAGCATGGACAAATTCCATCATGAACAAGAAAGGGAAAGCACCCCTAATAGAGCAGAAATATTCAAGAGCTTGAAAGCTAAGTTAAAGAGTTGTAAGGAATAAAATAAAAGGCTCATTAGAAAGTAAAGAGAACAATAAAGTTTGAATACAATGATGTTAAAACACCTGTCATACTTCCAAGAGTTGTTGTAACAAGCATCATCCTTTTAGGACATAGATGAAAGTCATGTTGATAAGGTCAGAGAGAAACATTGTGAGTCTGGAAAGAAAAGAAATCTAGTTTCATGTTGACACTATGGAGAGGAACATCTGAAGTTCATGTGAATTCCAAGCACATGAACCAACAATTTTTAATAAAGAAAGAGATCAGGAAGCATCCCCTCAAGCTCTCTAAGATATTGAAAAGTCCCTTCTTGAACTATTTCAAGGGATGTTGGATTTTTTAAGTTGCTATAAAACTTGGGAAATACTTTGACTAAAAATTTGTGCATATATTGGTGATGGATACATCGAACACCAAAACTCAAGGTATTGAGTTATTGTGTGCAAATTAATGACAGGGATGTTTTACATGTATTTTTTGTTATTGGTTTTGCTGGTTAACTTTGAGTATGGCCATGTTGCTTTGTATTTTGTCATGCTTTTCTATCATGATTTTTCTCTATTTTTTGTTCTTTCTTCTTTCCTTTTTTGGTTTGTTCTTGGTAGTTGTTGGGTGTGGGAAAGGAAAGGGAAGAAGATATGGGGAAGAGTTGAATACAACCCAACTAGATGTGCAGGATCCTGATTAAGCCATGTACATAAGATAAATGGAAATGGAAGGCAAAATAAGATGAAAGAACAACCATGTGGATAGTTGGGTCCACATGAATAAAATGGATAGTGACATGACAACTACAAAAATAGCATAAGAAGGGAGTTTCCAATAACTAGAAAAATGTGCATGGTTGATAATATATAATATATATATATATATTATATATTATATATTATATATATAAATTAATATATATATATTATATATATATAATATATATATATATATATATGTATGTATATATGTATGTATGTATGTATGTATGTATGTATGTATGTATGGATGCATGCATGCATGCATGTATGTATGTATGTATGTATGTATGTATGTATGTATTATATCTTTTATAAATATGAGAAAGATGGGAAGGTAAAATAAAGGCATGAGGATACTAATCAGTTCAAAAGGAAACTAGTTGAGAACCATCATAAAAGTAAGATGAGTGAATATTCTATAAAATATGATCATTGTGTGAATGGTATGAAAATAGAATTGGTATTTACCATGTTTTGGGTAACACAATGAGGTTACCTAATGGATTCCATGTTGTGTGGAACACCATTGAGCAAGTGGGAAGGAATGACCCATTGTCAATACTTATCATTATTAATATGTTATGTTTATGTTGCTAATATTTTTTATGAGCATGATTGAAAATGATAAAGGTTGGAAACTGACAGTGCATGAATATAATGGATGAGGATACACTAAAATTGAATGAACTATTGAGTAATGCAACAATAGAAATGTTTCCAACTAGTTGCACATTTAAAAAAAGAGACTTTGGCTAAAAACACTGGTAGTGACAACAAAGTAAATAAGGCAGGCAGTAAGCCTAGGTAAATGGGAAAGGAAAGGAATTGGGTGGTAATTGATTTAGTTGAATTTGAAAACTATTGTTTCAAATTAATGCATGCTCTAAATGGATACTATATGGCATATGTATGCACTATATTTCATGAAATGTTAATGATGAAATGAATGTATATGATGCCATTTCATTTGAAAAGTCATTGTTGAGAATCATCCTAGTGGAAGTTTGATTAATTAATGTTCTTAAAAATATGAGGATTATGTAAATGGAATGTTTAGGATAACATGATGAGATTATCCATTAAGATCCCCACCATGTAAGGGATTCAACAAGAAAATGTGAACTCTTGCTATTAACTATTATTATGCCCATGTGCTTATGACATTTATGTTCCCATGTTTATATTATGTTTATGACAAGGAAATGTTGAATGTTGTATCAACGGGTATACTAATAACTAACTGGATTCCTTGGTCAAATGACGAGGCACATACGCAATTGAGTGTTAGCTTGGGTTGAGAAACCAATCAATGATTATAGTTCATTGAGTGTTTTCCTTGGGGCTACGAAAACACTCAGTGCATACATTTTGGTCATTATCACCATGAAAGTGCTAGCTACCCATATACTTGGGGATAAGAAATACTCAGTGAGATGGATTTAATGATAGAGCTAGCTAAATACTACATGGAGAAATATAATTGCCACTGAGTGCTTTCCTTGGGAAGGAGAAACACTCAGTGAGCTGGATTTAAATACGAAACTAGTTGAAGACTGCATGGAGTAGTATAACTGCCAATGCGTTCTTACCTTAGGGATGAGAAACACTTAGTGAGCTAGGTTTAAAGTCAGAGTTGGTTGAAGATTGTCTAGAGAAATATAACCATCAATGAGTACTTTCCTTAAGGATGATAAAGACTCAATGAGATGGATTTAAAGACAGGGTTGTTCGAAGATGGTGTGGACCTTATTTAGTAAAGATAAAACTAAAGATCACATGTAGCTATAGGGAATATACACCACTGAGTTCTTTCCTTGGGGATATTAAACCTCTTAGTGCTTCTAAAGCCAAGACAACAAAGAGTAAGCAAAGAAAAGTATTAATTATAGTTTGAAGAAATTATTTGTTTAAGTTGTGATTTGAAATCAATATGACATTTTTATAGTTAATTTAATAAATAAATTTACTAATGAATGAATGTTTGAATTGATTTAAAATTCCTATGATGGAATGCATACGACTCATCTACTTGTGATGTAGAAGAACTATTAAACTATCTAGCACAAGTATATGGGGCTGACTGCAAGGCAAACATCATCAACTTAATAATATCAAAGTGTGTAGTAACATGATGGAGTTGAAAACTTCAAGAACTATGACATTGTGGTGATACTAGAACCATGTGATGTGAATTGATCATTATGAGGTATGTCATGACTGATATGTTGTGTAATTAAAACAAGGTAGAGGGTCCTTGGTAGAGTAAATTATTCATGTGTGAGGAATCCTTTCCAAGGGATGGTTTTTGTTATGAAACCAACTCAAGGAAAATATAGAAAAGATAGATCAACGCCTTAGAATTCAGCCTCTTCGAGGGGGCAACCTCCTTTACATACATAAATGAAAAATTCTTGGATGATTCAAATGACAAAACCTCCTTTCTATATATAGGAGTCTAAGGAGTCACAATATAACCCAGCTGACCTAACAATAATAATATAAAGCCACAAAAGTAACAATAGAGGGATTCTATGAGGCAGAGTAATAACAATATGGGGACAATAGAGGCACAACAATATTAATAAGGGATACAACTACAATAGTAATGGGGTAATCAC
>APFE031225252.1:76133-96266 GCA_000404065.3 Pinus taeda | reverse complement strand
ACCTCTTTCTATATATGGAGCTAAGGAGTCAAATATAACCCAGCCGACCTAACAATAATAATATAGAGCCACAAAAATAACAATAGAGGGATTCTATGGGGCAGAGTAATAACAATATGGGGACAATAGGGGCACAAAAATATTAATAATGGATACAACTACAATAGTAATGGGGTAATCACTAGTATTATAGGGACCCAATAGTTCTCCTAAGGGACTAAGGAAGAATATAAGGGGATTCCTAAAATTTGAAGGTGTGTGACTACACAAAAGAGGAAATGGATCGCCCCGAGAAATAGGGATGTAGAGAAGGGAATTCTAGAATTAGAAAGTGAATGGTTTCAAGGAATCATGTACATATTGACTGGGATCAGAGATGCATTGGGTGTGTCCTACGAGGAAATGAGCTAAATTTGTTTCCTAAAGAAGCATTAAGCAAAATGGATGGCATGGATAAACATTAGAGGTGGATCATGATCCAAATTCAAGTAAACAAGAAAGATACAATGCATTGGAACCATTTTGAACCAGATGAGGTCACTTGGAAAATGGCTAATTGAATGACGATATCCTACCCATTTGTGTTCATTATATAAATGAATGTAAGAGAGCTATGTATATATAAATATCACTTGAGTTTTATGCTCAAGTATAGAGCACCATTCAATTTTGTGTTCAGGAATATAGCATTGCTAAATATTGTGTTTGGGTTTAGAACATCGAGGACAATGTTCCTCTAAGAGGGAGGGGTTTACGATAACGATTATGTCACCCTATTGTAATTATCACTATGAATTTTAGTTAATGTAATATTGTGGAAATTTAAACACAATTATTGGACTAAGAGGAGTATACAAAGATTCAGAGGTTTGAGGAGGATTTTCTAGGGAATTGTTAAGTCGGGATATTCATTTAAATTCCACTAGTTTTTTATTGGTTTTAATTGCTTGAATAGAAGGTAGGGAGGTTGAGTATTGACTTCCTATTATTGAAGGAAAAGCACATACCACATCTTCCATTGAGAGGCATGTTGGGTGGTCAACGCACAAGAAGGGAAATCAGGGGTTGGCGGGAGATAAGAGGTCAACAAGAAAGAGAAGACCTAAAGTGTGGTGGATGCAAAAAGGGGAGTCGACTAGATAGAGGTGAAAGGAGTCATAATCATATTGGCATAGGTATGAAAAGGAGAAAAATTCACACACAGAGAGTATGCCATGGTAGGCATATAGGATTTGTGAGGTGAACTCGCAGAGGGAAACACAATGAATAGCATTGGTGCAAGAGCATAAGTATGCTTGTGGGGACACAACATAGTCTAAATACCTACTAGTTTTATGGGTTGGAAACCTGGATCCATGCATAAAAATGAATATAAGGGAAGAGAATAAGTAAGTGGAGGCACTATGCATTTTGAAGTCCTATGAGGTGGAGTAGGTAGAACATACTGTATGATATAGTCTTGGTAAGAAGATGGGAAACTTTGTGTATGCTTGAAATAACAATAGGTTAGCAGGTGGAAAGTTATTTTATACTATGGATCCCTATAAAAATAAGAAAAGACACTATGGCTATGATTTCACATAACATTTAGTAGTTGGAGACACTATGAGCTCTAAATTTTCGTGTGAACTAGTTGATTGGCACCAGTGTCAATTCCCTTAATCACTTACTTGTCAAACTCTAAATCCAGCTTTTGGATGTCTAGATACAAAAAAGATTGCAATGTAGCAGGCCTATGGTTTGGTGGAGATTTGAATTCCTTCCCCCAATTTCTAGTCTTTAATTTACTCAGATAGCTATACTCACTTGCACATGTGTTGCACTATAAATAGTAAATGATGTTGCCTTATATTAGGGATTCAATTATATCAACATTGTTAATAGAGGAATGTGTTATTCTTAGTTATTTACATTGAGATGGTTGTCTGAATGTTCTCATGGTTTGAGGGATTTGTAGATCCTTGGGTTGTTGGTACCATTGTTGGTATTTAAATTACTAAGAAGTTTTAGTCATGGCTTGGCTCATCTCAATTCTTGTAGAAGGAAATGTTTATAACTTTATTGGGTTGTGATATGTCCATGGACAATGTTTGAATGTTAATGAGAAAATGAGGGTATCAACCCTATTGTATTAATGGTGCCGAGTGTTAATCAACAATGGGAAGGGTTGTGCAAAGCATTTAAGTTCCTTAAGACTTCATAGCCTGGGAATCACAATGTTGAAGGTTTGTATTTGAGCTGAATAATCTTCCTTAAAATCACACAGGAGTTTGGAAATTTGCATGGGTTGAAGGCTTAATCAATCCCATAAGGATTATCACTAATCAATGGCTAATACATTATTTAATGACCCTAATTACACATTAATTATTGTTGCATGGGCTGTGCCATATATTGTGTGTGACCTCTATGGGGGTTGGCACTATTGGGGGCAGTATTGGGGCATCACAAATGACTTTCCCATTAATAAATGAAGAAACACATGTCCCGGGAGATGGGAGGAAGAATTTTTTGTGGGAGGTGATCTACCTTTGTGGAATAGAAAATTTAACATTTGGGGATGGGAGAAAGCACATCCCAAGGGACAGAGATAGGTTTATGCAACACTGAAAACGTTGACGGAGATGTTCATGTCTTGTGGGGGGGGGTGGGGGGGTAAATGCATTGAATAACAGGAAGCATTATTTTTAAAGAAGGTCTAGAACGTGATGGAACCTCAACCTAAGTTGATGTGGAAAATGTCATCTAGGTAGGGTAAGACTATGTGGTTTCAACATAGAATTGTATATGGCATGGATTAGTGACATGGAAGGTAAGCTTATGTGTCACGCTCACAGTGTGACAATGGCAGGTAGAAATGGCATTTTTCATGGCCAAGTGTTAATATTCTAGGTGGCACATTGCATTGTGAGGGGATGCCATGTGGCAGAATGGTGTCACCTTGATGTCAATGTGACACATCTAAAAATTGTAGAAGAGGATGATGTGGAGGTATATGCTAACATGACACCTAAGTGATACATGACAGTGGTTTATGGTGCTATCTTGCATGGAGGTGCTATGTGGTGTTAATGGGGATTTGACTTTGTCTGAAGCCATGTCATTGTCGACATTGGAACTCTAGAAGTATCTCGTGGTGCCTATTTATAACATGTCATGCTATAAAAAATCCATGTAACAAGAATCTCCCTGTTATGTAACATAAATATTCACATCTCGACATGCAACAAAGGTTAGATTGGGGTAAATTCCAAGGGAATGGCATGGGGTGCGGTGGCATTGTGTTGCTATGACATGGCCATCACCACATTGGATTCTTGTGTGAGGTAGCAATGCCACGTGGGTACTACATGGTAGATCCTTACCAATGTGACAAGGTTTAATGGTCCCAAACTTCAAATGGGCATAAATTTCAATCTAGAGGTCATATTAAGGAAGTTTTATATCATTGAAAATATCTTGACAAGCTAAATGTGATGGTGTTATCCAAAGTGGCTCGACCACACTTTGGGTGAGAAAGAATTTTTTAACACCATCTCCATAATGAGACTGTTGATATTGGGCTAATTAAAAATAATTCCTCCCATTCAGCCTAGGAATTCCAAGGGGGTGGGAGGGAGCATTACATATGTAGCTAAATTGAATCAAATCTTAGTCTAAATAAGGTAGCATACTTTTATTAGTTATTTGTGGCTAGTTCTAAACATACACTACTTCATTTGAAGTGTGTATGAAGGTGAATAAATGAGCCAAGCTACTAAGGTGAGATTCTAAGTCCATCGACTGGAACTATCAGCAAAAGCATTATGAATTGTTGGTAAATAATTTATCTATTAGATCATGAAAGTTAAACATGATAGAGTGCTATAAGTTTGGTATTTACATAAAATTAAAAAACATATTGAATTTTCTAAATAGATAATACACAAATGATAGTGGTACTAAGAAAGTGGGAATTCATGGGTAGAATATATTCAAGGAAAACCTATTGAAAAGGCATTTGAGGAGACCACCCTCCGAGTAAGAAAGAATGTATGTTTCCCTAGTTATACAATGTTTGACAATGAATGATATGTACCAAAGAGTAAAAAAATTTCCTAGGCCTAGGGTGTCATTTGTGACATCATATGCTCAAATTGGGTCACCCTCATTAAATGAGAAAGTAGAGATTTTCTGACCATAGGTGGCCTTTTTGGTATCTTCATTCTTTTAATAAGGATATGAAGTACTCTTTCATACTACATAGTTCGATTAGTCATCATTTGAGAGAAGTGATACCTAGCAATTAGTTCAAATACCATTGATAGGGTAGGAATATTGCACTTGATGGGAAGGGCTACTTCTACCCTATTAATGAGGTTTTAGAATTTATAGATGTCATGTATTACGAAAGTGTGGAGAAGAGCATACAATTCCAATTAATCTTTTCTCGTTAACAGCTCATTATAACATGGTTTTGAGAATTTTGTTGGAAACTTCAACCTCACCATTTGACTATGGATAGTATAGGGAATCAAGTTCACAGATGAAACCAATTAATGAGGATAGTTATTAGAAAATTATGATTATAGGGACTCCCATAATATCAATTAATCCTTAGTTTTCCTCCTCTCCAAATTAATTGACATTGACACCACCACCAATTATGGCATCCTATTTATTTTTCAGATCAAGATATATTGATGGAAGATGGATGTTGAAATTACTACAACATTATTAGATGAATCCATTGACCATTGAAATCTATAACTTCAACTAGTTTCATGAATAAAATTAATATCCAATATTATCATCCAACTTTAAATGGTATTCCCCTTCCACTACCACCTCTCCATCTAGAATTCCCCATCCTAGAATTATGCGTTTGATTGGTCTCTTTGTAATATTAATCCATTGTACTTCTTTCAAGATTTCTACCATCCTCTTCATTAATGCTAATCTTAATCCTTGGTACCCCTTGCAAAATATTAAGCTTATAAAATTTTGATACTTTGATTAATTTTTTCTCACTATCGTCATCAAATTTGATTGAATCATCATAACAATAAGGCTTCAAGCCTAAGTAATATTCAAAACCCACCTCGGAATTTGTCATTTCACTTGCTAGATTTCCTCCTATTTGTCTTCCATCATTGAATGATGATAACTACAACTTTCAATGTAGTTGATGTAGGTGATTGCAATTCCTCTAAGAAATAAAATTGAAGAAGAATTGTAATTTGAAAATAATGTAAATATATATTGTAAGTTTTAAACGTTATATAGTATTGCAATGCATATATAGATTCTTAATAAACAGAAAACTAAAAAATGGAAATAACATATTACAAAAAGATTTACCTTAGAAAATCAAGTCAAAAAACCAGCAAATTATTTATAGCTGCACCTCTATTTTTTTATCATTAATAAGATTCATTATTTACAATATAACATATATGATCTTGTGGCATAAAAAACCCTTAATATAGTAACCTAAATTAGATTAAAACCTTCATTGCTTAATAATAATTAGAAACCCATGTGTTGAACCACCCTGCACCACAAAACAACCAAAAGCAATTCAATGTAAGCCAACCACGATTAATGTCAAAATATGACATAACCATAAACAAACATCATAATCTATCATAACCCTTAGGGAATGTTGCAATATGTCATAACCATTTAGGAACATAGAAAGTCAACATCACTCAACCAAAATGAGCATCATAGTGATACAACTATATTACAAACATTTTACTATCATAGTGAGACATGATAATGAATTTGAACTCCTAATGTCACATTGAAATTTAACTCTTAATGGGTGTTGTAATAGAACATAACCATTAATGAATGAGCAATTTGTCATAATTAAACCAAGATGAATGTCACAATGAGACATAACCATGAAATAACTTCACAATCAAACATAACCCTTCAAAATTGTCACAATGTCACATTAAATTTCACAATTTCATATATCCATTGATGAATGTTACAAGTTGACATAAACCTTATTTTTATATCTACACATTCCATATTGTGTTTTAAGCATGGATTTGAAGAAGAGTGTAAGGTTTTAGAGAAATTATGTAATCGTACTTGATTTAATTGACGCCATCTTTATTCCTTTAAGAAGTGTGCATCCATGCTCATAATATGCTAAAAAATCATGTTGTTTCCTATAACAAAGTCAAATTTGATCATTATGCACGTCAAAGTTGATTTGGTCAATTTTAATAACATTTAATGAACACAAAGAATATATATTTAATAAATCCTCCAAATGATAAACATTTTCATTTTATAAAAAACTAAAAGCATCAAAAGGCTATTAAAAATCCCCCCTAACAAAGAAATGGCATATTTTAAGTCACATATGTATTGAATTTATCATAGCATAAATCTAGGATCATCTTGATCTTCGATATTAGTCCTTACCTCATCAAGGACTATAGCACTTGCTTCACAGTCAAAGTGTGTTGACTCTCCATTATTTTGTTGATTTTTTGCAATTTTAACTAAAGTTTTAGGGCATAATTTCAAAACTATTTTTCTAATTTCTGGAAAACTAATTTCTATTGGCTGAGTGAGCCTTGATGCAACATAATTCCCCTCATGGAAGGTGCTTTATTTTTGGTATTTGTTAGTTCCTAACAAATCATTTAAAAAAATAAAAAATAAAAAAATTCCATCAATGAGTGCTTTGACACTGACATTGAAAAAAATCTTTGAGTAGTTCCTTTATGTAAGCGAGGGAGGAGGTTGTTTCTTCGGTTAGTTCTTTGACACTGATATTAAGACAACTATTCCTAGTGCGTTTATCTCTTGATTCATTTTAAATTTGTACAAATTTAGTTGTGTGGGAGAAAATTTGCATAGAGTTTTGAATCTGTGTCGAGGAGGGGCTATATACGGGAGAACGAGGGTGTCGATGCAACTTTATTCCACAACCATGAAACTATTTTAACTTTAAATAGAAACCTAGTATCTAATATTAAATGAAGTCTCTTTTAAATTTTTGTGACAAAGGAGTGTTGTGCAGGACAATGGGTGTGCAGAGTAAGAAACATAAATTTAATTCATAATGTTCTACATTTGTGAATACATTTTCCCTTAAGGGTGGATTGACGTGGGATGTATGATTTTTGAAACTATGTTCAAATAATTTAATCATTTAAAAACTAGAAACAACGAATCTCAGTATTCAAGGTTTTTGAACACAATGTGCATTTTTGATTTCACATTTATGAACTAAATACTTACTATTATGCAATATTAAATTCAGGGTCTTTTTAATGCATGTGAAGAAGTGGTGTTGTGCAAGAGAACAATTCTATGGAGCAAGGAACAAAAAATTTCTCCCATAATGTTTTGGTCCTCCTTTTGCACACCTCTTTCCCACATGACATTACATATTAATCAATTAATAATGAGCAATGAGGGTGAAGAGGGAATTTTTTTCCACATACATGAAATTATTTAAACTTTAAGCAGAAAATTAGTATCTAATATTAGATGAAGTCTCTTTTCGATGCTTGTGAGAAAGGAGCATTGTGTAGAAAAACGGGTGTGTGGAGCAAGGAAAATCAAATTTAATTCATAATGTTCTGCGTCTCTGGATACATTTCCTGTTAAGGGTGGATCAATGAGATTGTTTTATTTGATATTAAGATGATTCGAGGTGCAATTTTCAAAAGTAGGTTTAATGACTTTGATAATTTAAAAACTAGAAATAATAAATGTTGGCATTCAAGTTTCCTGAATACTTATTATGCAATAATAAACACATTTGAGAGTTAAATACTTATTATGCAATATTATATGAAGTGTCTTTTTAATGTGTGTGAAGAGGGAGTTGTGTGGGAGAACGGGTGTGGAGAGAAAGGAAAATAAAATTTCTTTTGCAAGGTTCCACTCCACAAAAAATTCTCGTCCACAAATTTCTTCCACACACCTCCCTCCTACACAAAAATACATATTAATTGATTAATATGCATTTTTTGTTTATTAAATTTTGGGGCATGGGAAGTTTGGTTTACGTGTTTATCAAAAGAAAAATAAGGGTGGGTGATTAACTGTCTACATTACTATTTTTGAAGACTTTGGTAATTTTAAAACGATATCAATGTATAAAGATCCAATATTGGTATTCACAACTTTCGAATACTATGTGCATTTGTGATCT
Source organism: Pinus taeda (assembly GCA_000404065.3). NCBI lineage: Eukaryota > Viridiplantae > Streptophyta > Pinopsida > Pinales > Pinaceae > Pinus > Pinus taeda. The sequence continues at coordinate 88,096 of APFE031225252.1, read as the reverse complement.
TACATTTGTAAATTAAATACTTATTATTGGATATTAAATGAAGTGTCTTTTTAATGTGTGTGAGGAAGAGGTGTTGTGCGGGAGAATGAGTGTGTGCAACATGGAACATAAGCTTTTTTCCCGCAATGTTATGTATCTCCATATGTATTTCTGTAGATATCCATCCCTTACAATAGTACATATTAATGAATTAATTAGTGTTTCTTAATTTTTTAGTTAGTTTTTAAGTATCTCATATTAATTTTGAATTTCATAACAAGAGGATGTTGTTACAGGTTAAGATGAGAAAACTAGAAACATTACCTTTTTTAACAAATCTATAAACCTTTTATGTGATTCATTTGGCAATGAAATTCCAACTGTTATCATGACCACGCACAAAATGTAATGGGGAGTTCAGAGGAATGTTGATTTAATGAAATTCTCTAGTTATCATATATGCTTACAACTTTGTGCCATTGACTTTATCGATTGAGCTGCACTTGTGAATAGCCATAGATGATGTAGATGATGTCATTTGGTCTCTAGATGATAAGTTTTGTTTTAAGTAACTTAAATTAAGTTCTCGAAAAATCTTATGGAGCTTGTGGAGCTAATTTACAACTACAAGGCTCATTAACAATTTTATAGAACAACCATCATTTCATAACGTTTTAGAGTAAATACAATTTAATACTCATACAATATAAACAATATGCAAGGAGATGAGTTGCTCACACATGTATTCGGTGAATTGAATGATAAAAATATTGATATTTATCTGCAATGTTGTTTTCTATTTATCATATATACCAGTTAACTTTAATCATGGGTTATTAGAAATATTTGTGACATTTTATGAATATATTGTGGTGTGATGAGAATTATATTTGACAATGAAAAAGAAAATTGATGCTATGAACCTATTAGCATGAAACATACAAGTGCTAAGGATACAAGTATACCCACGCTAGGACGAAATTGGTTAGTGAGTATAGACAATAGGATGATAAAAAAAATTGATGCCAACTTTATTTCTGATACAAAGAATTCATATTTATTTCATTTCGCACGTTTCTATGACTTAAGGTGCATATGTGTATATGATGTCCTCTGTAAGATGTTTCACACGCAAAATAGTAACAAGTGGTGATTATATACAAAAATAAAAATTCTATATTTAAATGACATTGAGAACATCACTAATCAAGAAAACATTTTTAACCACAAAGTGAAAACGGCTAGCAGAGTGATGAAAGAAGCTATTTGGAGTGATACAATTAACTCATTTGCCCATATCTAAGGAAATTTTACTAGTTGACTTCGTATTTGGAATAACAAAGTGTGTTAATAATTTTGATTGTTCGCTTTGGTGATGAAGTCCATTTTCTCTTGTTAGAATGTGTTTGATCACATATTCAACTTTCAATTATGTCTGCATGGCATGTCTAACTATCTTATGAAAAGTACAAAATTCTGAACATGAACCCATTAGGATCCAATATTATTCACTATTTGTGACAAATTAGGGTTCAAGAATTGGCATGCCATGGCAACGGCATAAGTATATCTCACAACAATGTAGTATGATGTTTCTTGATATCAATAGCTAGTATGGGTTGTGTTGTCACTCATTGCTTTATCAGTCATGAGTTGCTTCAAATGCCAAATAGCAGTGAAGTTTGATGCTAATTTTTGAGCCAAAGAAGCTATTAGAGCTTAATCAGACGCTCTCCAGTGCCTATTTCTCATAAAGAGATTTCCAACGGTATATGGAAGTCCAAAAATGGACTCTTGGAGCAAAAGTAAGAGCATGTTGAAGTTACCCTTGGGAAAGCTGGAAAACAAAGAGAAAACACCAAAGGAGCAAGGAAAATTACAATCAGAGGTCCGAGAGAAAATCGCAATCCTGCATCCCTCAAGTCCCGTAGTCTCGTGATCCCGCAATCTAGGAGTCCCACGATCCCATAGTCCCACAATATCGCTATATCGTAGTCCCACGATCCGGCATCCCATAACAACATAGTCCCGCACACTCCAAAACCTTGCGTTATCTTCAATTTACGATATAGTGGTACATCACCAAGGAGGCCGAAAAATCATTTACAAAGGAAAATCATGAAAAAACCAAGATCGGGCCGCCCCTATCTCTCCTCAACGTGGTGGTACGATGGTATGACGATTGACGATCGATGGATTTCGGTTATTAACTATGAATGATCGGTGGGGGTCACAGCTCCAAAACATTGTAAACTTTCAATCTTGTGATTTAGTGCTACATCTCCAAGGAGGGCCGAAATTTATTTACAAATGAAATGCATGTGAAAACGGGGCCGAGCAGGCCTTTTTCTTGCTCCTCTGAGGGGCACATGGTGGCATATGATTGGTCCTCATAGCTGACAAGGCAGCTAATGTCATCAATGATGTGGTAGTATGGAGGACACATGGCAGTAAAGATGCTCATGTGGCATATGACACATGTCACTCAGTTTCAGCATTTTCAGGGGTGAAATGGGGCCATTTCTGGGTGACACATGTCACCATTCACAAGGTGACACACGGCAGTGATGACATCACCCCACAAATCAATGATCAATGATCGCATGAAGTAAAATCTTATTCCTTCGTTGATATTCCTCCTTGGTTGCAATTGCGATAAGGAGAAAGCCCCCAAATGCATAAGTTATTGTGGTGTATTTCATAAATATTTCACATCTGAGATATCAGTCAATGCGGTGTAAGGGAAAATCAAAGGCCATTCAAGTTATAAAGTAAAAATACCCCCAGACAGTGGTTGAGAGCCTTAGCGTTTGAAGGGCTAAGCGCTCGGTCACAGCTCACGGTCAGGTGATATGAATATACAGAAAGGGGTTGAAAGCATGGGGGCTAGAGGGTAGTCGAAACTCACTTGTTTTCATATTAGTGCAGTGTTAAAAGCCCACGCCTGAGAGTATTCTATGTTACACTGCAATACACAACCCCAGGTAGATCATGGCACTAATTGTGTTTAGTATGATGTTTAAGGTTGAAATGACAGAGTCGGTCTCGACAACACCTTTGACAATAAATCATGGGGAATGTCGCATTCAAACCAAGTGTGGGTGCATTCATGAGAAAACTATTCTACAAAATGCCTCTAGAGTCGGCGCCGAAAGCATTTAAAGGAGAATAGACAATGAATAGGCCAAGCAGCATGGGAAACACACTATGACAGAGATAGGGCCTGATTTGAAGTTTTCACAGGGACAAAAAAGGACTCCTTCCTCCATTCTTCCTCCTGTTTCTTTTTTACTTTCTGTAGTTTTCTATTTCCAAGAAGGGATTCGATCGTGATTGTAATATTTAGGTACTAGAGCCTTACAAGGGCCTAGACAGCTAGTATATCAGACAATTGGAGCTTTGGCCTAGAGATACTTTTGATTGTAACTCAAGATCTCCCCCTCTTCTTATAAATAAGGGGATGAAATTCATAAGAAAATGATTTGGAATTTCTCACCCACTGGGTCTGAACTCTGAGAGGTCAATTTGGTTCTAATTTGTTTACTCATGGCGGCTTCACTGTTATCGTGCTGAATGCATGGACTGGTTATTTGGACACTTTGAGATAAATGGCATTTCCCTCTTGATTCCAAGCATGATTAATGTGCAGCATGTTCCTCTCGGTAATCTCATTTCATTTTTGTTTTTCCTCCTTTGAAATAGTATAATGAATGTCGTTGGCTCCTCTTCAATCTATGGATTTATCTTAGCTACTCATAGAAGATAGTACTTGTGCTTATCATAGACCTACATGTGTTATTCACTAGAATTGTAGTACCTGTAAAATTACAAATTTACTTGTGTGTTTGATTAACCTCTAGGACCTCTATTAGCCCAGATCTACATTAGCTTTGGTAGATAATGATACCCATGTCGTGTTTGATCTAAAACCTTTTTTCACATGTCTTTATTTCTATCATTCCATTGAAAAACCATGGTTTAGGATTCTATGTTATTTACAACCCTATCCATCGAATTCCACTTTCTAGTGGAACATTGCTACTTAGGATTATGTTTGTTATAGCCCTATGCATATTTTTCCCTCCTTCATTTCCTCCTCTCCATCATTACTATGACTTCAGTTTTAAGTTGTCTCATTTCCATGTGTTGGACACCAGAGGAAGAAGTTATTTTTCTTTGATATTACTCCAATATACCCCCAACATTTGGATCCATGAGTTGGATTGAATCTACCTCAGTGAAGGCTTATTGAACCAAGCCCCTCCTATTACCTTTATATGTGACAATTAGAGTGTTGATAACACCTCACAGATAATCTCTTAAGCACTCCTCTATTTAAGATGTCCTAGGCACTGGTCTACAATCAACCCAGAGGTTGTCTCTAGAAGGCTTTCTATCTCCCCTGTAGCACTTGTACCATAGAGTGCTAGATTTAGCTACAACAGGTTGGAAATGTCGTTTAGGATCAATTAGAAATCAAAATTTGAACTTATGTGTTTTTTCCAAGAAATCATGAATTTGAATGAAAACAAATGATTCAAAAATCGTCATTCTTTCTTTCGTATGTTGTGGATATTTTTAAATCTTGAAGCATTTTCCATGAGTTCAGATTATTTGTAGTTACAGTTTATTAAGTGCAGAGCCTATTCCTTCTTACATCAATGGGAGATGCCAGAGATGAATAAGTGTGTTGCGGAAGGTGTTGAAGTGTGGGTTGATACATTTAAACCAAACTTTTCATGACCCAATATTTAACAATCCAATATCACTAATTAATTGATTAATATGTACTATTGTGTGCGACGGAGCTATGAGGAAGAAGTATGTGGAAGGGAAATTTCCTCCCAGTTACATTTTGTGTAACACTTTTTTCCTTATGTTCATGAATTCTTTTAAATGGGGTTAATTTTTCAATTTTTGTAAGTTTCTTCTGCACACTTCCATTTCATGTAACACTTTCCTCCTATATTTACTTTGGGGTACGTAGCGGGTTCGCAAGTTTATTTCACACACTTCCATTTCACGCAACACTTTTTCTGTATATTCATGAATTATTTCTAAATGGGATTAATTTTACAACTAAAAATTCATTAGGGGTAAGTAGCATTGAGCTAATCAATAACAGATTATATAATTCTGAGCAAAGCTAAAGTATGGTTCACATATTAGTGAGAATATAAATTTCTAATGATTGGCAAACGTTGAATGTGTTTCTGAGGTTTTTGATTTCAAATGAATTATACTATTCATTTTCTTTGCATTTAAATCTCTAAATTTTCCAGTGTATCCGATCTTATAATTTCTATTACCAAAGTCAATTGACTTGAACTCATTGAACATAAAGCTACTGGCATAAACTATTAATTCATTGTTGGTAGTATTAATCGAGGAATGCTTTAGTGTATCATGGTACCCTTTTGTCTAGTATTTCATATTATGATCAGAGCCAATTCTTGTCTATGTTCAAATATTTGGGTTTTTGGATACATTATATATGTTGTTCCTTGTTATCGAAAAATAACACAGGTTGGAGATGCCACTCAGACTGAATTTCAAATCAAGAATATACTTTCAAATAAATCATGAATGAAAAAGACAATCGTCGCTTTAACAACCACTATTCTTTCTTTCGTATACTATGAGTGTACACATCCAATATACATGTAAAACAAAATTTCCATTGCACAAACTTTAATAAGAAAAAATGATTAACTAATTGATTAACATGTAGCGTTGTGTGCGAGGAAGGTGTGTGGAAGAAATGTGTAGGGGGGAATGTATGTGGAGGTATAGAATGTTCTGGAAGAGATTTTTTGTTCCTTGCTTCGTGCAACCGGCTTGAAATCATTGTGATAGATAGATTTGTACCGTAGTCTTTAAAACCTCACATTGGATTATTCATAAATCAAATTTGGTTCAGCCTTTTCTGTGGTTTGAAATAAAGTAAAATTAATTGACATCAACATAGTGGTTGGGACCAGAACCATTAAGTCAATTCATGGTAGAGGTAGATGAGCACGTCTCTGCATAATATTTATTTGCAATTGTCCTTGCACAATTTTCTATTTACAATTATGATTAACATTCTCTAAGCTAATTTTCATGATAAGTAATTTCATATTTATTTTATATCATAAATTTATCTCTTATGACATGTATATCATTGATATTAAAGCAAGATCAAAGTGTGGAGAAAATGGAAAAGACGGTTTTGAATTTCAATATGTATTTCCATTACTTGCCGTAAATGTTGGCATTGGTATCTTCAATTTCTATTTATTGAGAGAGTCATGTGTAACATTTTTCACATGAGAAATAGTAATAGTTGGTGATTCTAAAGGGAACTGATAATTGTATAGTTAAATGCGATAGAGAACATTTTTGATTAATAGAGTATTTTTTAGTACAAAGCAGAAATGGATAGTAGAGGAAGGAAAGAAGTTATTTGCACTTATATGATTAAGCCACTTGCTCCTATCGATGAGAAATTTCACTTATCGATTGTGTATGAGTGGTATGTGAATCTGTCAATGGAAGAGAAGAAAAGCAACAAGATTTGGACTAGTGGATTGGTGAACGTTGCATGTGTTCCAAAAGTATTTGATTTTAGAGAAATTGTTTATTTGCGCACAAACAATTTCAATTCAAGAACAAGAAAAAATATGCTACCAGTGAAGAATATTCCTTTGAATCCCAAGGCATTGATACAGATATTCAAGCTACCAAAACCAAATAAGTGTTTAAAATTTTCTTAAGAAAATGGTTTCTTGACTTCAAAAGTAATAAGGGTTAACATTATTCAAGAATTAATTTTCCCAAATTCTCAGGTTCCTTTCGATCTTTCTCTCCTAGATATTTCTTTGTTTACACAATTTTTTAGGGACTTTTGTGGGCTCTTTGCCCACGTGATCAGTTGAGAAACTACATTGAATGCCCCTAAACACATTTCCTAACTGCTTTATCACTCATGCAAAAAAAATTGTATATTCGACTGGGTTGATGTCATTTTGAATGAATTGGCTTTTTACTTAGTCAGTTTGTCTAGGAGGAATAGATTCTTTATGATGTGTATCTAATAACAACCCTCATGTTAAGCTATGTGTTTGACAACTTACCCTGTAATCCTAAATTCCATTTTAATGAAGAACCAATGCAGTTTTGGTATCCCATAATGTCAATTTCTTTACATTTTTGTTTAATTCATGATGTCTTTGTAAAGCAAGTCAATTATATGATAACTGGACAAGAGCCTTTTCAAATATATGCATGGGCCTAAGTTTTCCTATGTGGCAAAGGGGTGCATGAAGAAAGAGAAATTAATTGGTAATTCAAATTTATTGTTTTGAAGATAAGACATTGTTGTTATCAAAATTTGTTATAGATAGGTATTTTGTTGTTGAAGTCTGCAAGAAATACCGTCATTGGCTAGTTATATTTGAATGGAAAAAAAAACAGTTTATTTCTTTATCAGTTACTGTTGGAGAAGTCACTATGAAGAATGTGGCTCATGCTACAGAGCTTGCATATCTTTTAGATCATTTTAACTTAAGTGAAGTTGAAGTCATTGAAGCTTTTGATCTAGAAGGTTTAATTGGTGCAAACCTATATACTATTAGCTATGAGAAATTGTTTCCAAGAGTTAGAGAGCAAAGTGAGGAAAGTCACATTGGACCAACAAAAAATCAAGAGTTGCTAATAGATGCTGAAGAAATCATTGAAGAAAATAGTGTCGACATGGGAGGAAGATGCAAGAAAAGAGGCATAAATCCTATGTAGCAATATCAATCTTGCACACCCAGTATTGGTTCGAGTTCATATACTAGTCAAAAAAAGAGAAAAACTACTGCATATGAAAGACTAGTCCATGGCGGGATATCAAGTGGCGGAGATGACGAAGAGCCAACTTAAAGGCTCACTCTAGAAAGAGTGCACATGGTTGAATTAGCCAAATCCAAAATTCTATGCAAAACAGGGAGCATTAAAGAAGCTATGGAGGTGGAAGTTGATAGCACTATACCAAGTGATTGGGATAGTATTTATTTGGAAGAAAATAAAAAAATGATGGAGAAAATTGTTGAAGAAGGTACTACTTTCGATGATCACCCTGTCACATGGAAAAATGCTTGAAGAGTCTATTAACAAACAAGAATAAAAGAATATGAGACTGAGAGAAAGAATAAAAGAGCTAGAAGATGCTCTACATTTGAGTACTTTGCTACTAACTGCAATGGAAATATGCATACCACCATTGGAAATTTCTATCCACGATACACCCCATATATTTGATAAACCTATCAACCTCCTTAATGTAGTGAAATTGTATATTATCAAGAATATATCCAAAAGACTGCAGATTATTGAATATGCATGGAAAGTAGCATTCGATCTGTGACATTTAGTCCATAGAATAAAGTCATCTATAAAGTGGGTTAAAAGTGATATTAAGGGAGACAGGGAATTTGTAGAGAATGGCTTACTTACTTTTAGTCGTAGCTTGATTTATTGTGTCATCTAGAGAAAGAGAAACAAGGAATCCCAGATGTTAATAGAATGAAGCAAATAAAAGAAGGATGGTTTGAGATAATTACAACATTAGAGAATTAAGTCAGCTATAAAGTGGGTTAAAAGTGATATTGAGGGAGACAGGGAATTTGTAGAGAATGGCTTACTTACTTTTAGTCATAAGCTTGATTTACTGTGTCATCTAGAGAAAGAGAAACGAGGAATCCCAGATGTTAATCTAATGAAGCAAATCAAAGAAGGATGGTTTGTGAGAATTACATCATTAGAGAATATTTTTTTTGAATGTGGAAGCATAGAAAGTAGAAGAGCTTACACCTATGTCAAGGCAGTAGAATTTTTTTGGGATTAAGCGGTCTATGCATCATATGTGACTTTGGATTAATTTCAAAGGACACACTGATGGTTGAATGTGAGAAGCTAAAACTGTCAAAGGAAATAAAGTTTGATAGTATAACTGATTTTACTGCAGAGGAAATTAGCAAATGGCTAATTACTTTTGTTAGTGTTAATGAAGAGTACATTTCCTTGGCTATGCAAGTACTGCAAGAAGAAGCTTGAAATATTGAGGAGGAGATTTCCAATGAACGTGTCAAATAGGATATTATTTCCCTCTAATGAAATATTTCATTCAAGCTAAAGTGAAGGAATTCCTTCAAGAAATTGAGAATCCAAGAGACAAATAGTAGTCAAACAATAATGGTCTATGCTTTCGCATATTGCAAGTGTTTTTAAATCTTGGAAAATTTGTTTTTTTGTTTATAATGTTTAATTATTCAAGTTTGTTGGATACATTATCATGAACTAATCTAATTCCTAAATGTAGTCCTTCTTTTTTGCTGTAGGTTCCTTTTTTACATTACGATCCATGGGAGCCCAATCCTAGTCCCCATTGGGGTGTATTCATTTACTTTTACAATTTAAATGTCTAGATTTTGATAATTGGTTTACACAACAAATATTATTCTTTGACCATGAATCTGTTCAATCCTCATTACAATTCTAGTTACCCTGTATTCTAACTCTGGGTCTCTTTACCAATTCTAAATAGGACTATGAGATAATGTTTCAGATAAAATGTTGTAGAGGTATGAATTTTGTGACTTTGTGAAAAAACAATAATTGAACAAATGTTTTAGAGATTTTTTTTTGAGTTTTTATATATTACCTAGTGTTGTGTAATTGATAATAAAGAAAATGAGTTTTTGATTACTCTATTCTAATACTAAGATTGTTTATCAATTTTGTAAAGAATTCTTATATAATGTTTTGCATATGAACTTGTATAGCTATGGATTCTGTAGCATTCTCCAAAAAAATTAATTGAACATACTTTTATGAGCATATGCTTTTGAGATTTTATATTTTATCCAATGGTATCTAATAGATCACAATGAAAATGAACATTCAATAAGAGTCTTGGATGTTAGATATCTGTTCTATATATATTATTTATTTTAATCACAACTATGGTGATTCACATATGAATCTGAATACAAGTCTTGTTGTTGTAACTATGTTGGCTACTATTTAATACTTCTCAAGCACAAAGACTGATTATTCTAATCCAGTTTTGAGTTTGTTTATTGTTTTTTTGTAAAATTTTGAGATAATGTTTTGAATAAGTTTTCAAGGATATGCTTTGAGATTTTATAAAAAAAAACTAATGTTCTGTTATTGATGAGAATGATCTTATTTTTTGTAATTAGGTAATAAATGTCAATTTAAACCAAACTATCATTGATACATTATGTGGAGAAAGTAACGTTGATAGATTGTGTGGAGTGCGGAGGAATCACAGTGAAAGCTTCTTCTGCACCTTCGCACTCTACTTAGAAATACTTATTTTTTATTAGATTATATATTCCAAAGTTAAAACAATGTTCCAAGATTTAATATGCATAGGAAATTGGATTTTTTTGTTTTATAATGATACCCATGCATGAAGTTTATCTAAAATAAAGTCAAAAGTGTATTCATTTGATAATGTTACTAATGTAAACACTTCAAAAAATTAATCCCAGTAAATGAAAAATATTTTGGGAGAAGACATAGTTTTCATGATTCGAGTTCAACGAATATAATCATAAAAGCTTCATTCTAAAATGTATTGTTAAAAAAATTGCAACTTGGAGATTTGAACTTGACTTTGAGAGCAACTGAAATTATTGTTTGTCTCAACGCTATTTATGTGCATGGAAATGCCTCTTCCCATGTAGGGATTGGTTTGGTTTGGGCATGGCCTATTATGCAGAAGTGTGGAGGTGTCAGAGTATAGAGGTTTTTGTTCCTTTCTCTGCACATGCATTCTCTTTCTCTTTCTCCCACTCTTTGTAGCAATTGCGTAAGGGGTCAAATGATAGTTATTTTTTTAAGTCAAAAGATGCTTTACCTGTGTACATTGTATATATTTTTCGTAGACTTTAGTTTGTCACATGCCTTTCTTCTACATAGTAATTGGCTCATTTTTATATTCATACACTTTTTCAGAGCACCAATATCCATCAAAATCCAATCTGAGCTGAAGCACTATGTTATGCAATTATTGTAGACTAGTACTTCAATAGACATTACTTTAGATGAAAAATATTACCTTTTTATTTTTTGATATTGGATAATGTTTGCAAAAATACAAATTATTATTTATTATTTTCATTTTAATGGTACAAACTATATGTTTTCTTATCAATAGACAAAGGTCAAATGTTGTAAGTGTATGGAGTAAAAGATGTGTGGAAGAAGGGTATGTGTGGGAGAGCCTTTATGCCCCACTTTCACATTTGTGTACACATTCCCCTCCACACATTTCCCATGCACACTTATTCATAATATAGGATTAGTGTTATGAGAGTGATCTGATCTTTCTCTATTTTTTTGTGCATCTTACCAAAGTTTCAATTCCCATGGTATTTGACATACACGGAATATTTCATAAACTTAATCAATATTCTATGGTGCAGACTAATATTTATTTAGAATTTGATTAAGGCTTTTGACGTGTAATCAAGACATCATTCAAATGCTTAATAACATTTATTCTGACACATAGTGTAATGATCATTGTGCCTAGTCCAGAAGTCCAAAGAAGCTTTCATTATGTGGATGAAGTTTTCATTGTGTGAAGTACATAAGAATATCACATATAATATTGTTGGGTTTCCACCTTGGTGCCATTTAATCCAGCTACTTAATATGAATTTCATTTTTCGGAATGTGGAGGTGTGGTTTGCGGAGACAAACTACATGAAAATTACTACACCGATGTATAAATTAACTCGACACTAGGAACATTGAGGTACAGAATTACAAATTAGCATAATTTATGATGGTTGAAACTTTCAAATTTTGGAGGAAGCATAATGAAAGCTTCATCTATACCTATACACTCCACACAATGAAATTGACTTAGTTAAACTTAATTTTTTAGCAAATGCTTCACGTTCTCGCCACTTTTCCTTCAATAC
>APFE031225252.1:51133-71133 GCA_000404065.3 Pinus taeda | reverse complement strand
CCAAAAACATTAATAGAACATAAGTTTTCGAGGATATGCTTTTAACTTTTATATTAGATCTAATCTGCTATTATTGAGCACAAAGAAAATGACTGCTCAAGAACTTTTTTGGATTTCAAATCGGAATTTGAATCTTCATAGAACTCTTATTACTGGTATTGTGTTGTTTACTACTTAAAACTTATGCTTTGAGATTTTATATTACATCATACATACATCTCCCAAGAATAAATGGCTAACATGTTGATGCTCAGTAAAAAATCAATAAAATACATAAAGAAAATCTTTTTATTATTTTCATTATCAAAGTTTTGTATTTCTATTTACTATGAAGTTCAAATATGATACATGTTTCAATCCTTTAAATTTGTGCAGAGTGCAGAGTTGTAGAACATGATTTCATTGTGCTTCTCCCATATCACACACTCCGTACAATGAAAGATTATTTTGCACCTTGCAATGAAATTGATATATTGATTTCGTGTGACTTGGATTTCTAAATATACACTTGCTAGATATATACCATTTTATTATTATTATTATTATTGAATCAAATGTTTTAATCTTAAGCACAATGAAATCTACCTTTGCACTGCTCACAATGAAATATTTTGGTGTATTTTTGTTTTTAGTGTTTCGATAAGTTCTTCTAAACATGTGGCTAAATTTAAGGATTGTTTTCTTCATGTAAAGCACTTAAAGCATGTAACTTGTATAAAATTGACTACAAAAATAATTAAAGTTTTACCTTTGATGGTGCTATTAAAATTATGAATTTTTAAACCAACTTTTTGTTCCTTTTCTATGTCCTTTTTTTTATGAAATCCAGTTCAAGAAAAATCATATTCATCATAACGTTGATGCATTGTGAAGAGGGCAGAGAATTATATGTTTTAATATTTTCATTTTTGATTGAGTTAATTTCATTGAGTTAAGCTTTTAAATTTTTATTGTGCGGAATAAAGGATTTGCATAAGAGGCATATGTGCAATAAAATATTTCTTCCCACCTTTGTACTTTGTACAATAAAACAATTCTCTACACCTCTACACTCAACACAATGAAATCTTCCTCCCCACATTTTCACTTTGTACAATGAAACTATTTGTTGCACCTTGCAACTCCACAAAATGAAAGTTGTGTGAATTCGGAGCAACTACTACAATGATTGCAAGGTGTGTTTGTCTCAGAGTTGGGATTTCATTGTGAAAAGTGTATAGGTGTGGAGTAATATTTCATTCATTTTGCCTCCACATAATTCGATTGCAAAGTGTGCATATCTCAGGATTTGGCTTTCATTGTACAGATTACGAAGATATAAAAGAAGCTTGCATTTCTCTTCTACACTTATGTACAACCACATTTCAACACTCTTTAGAGTTAAATTGATATATTAATTTGTGGAACTTAAATTTCCATGTATGAACTTGCTCCTAGCCTCCATTTAAGCTGGTTTCTCCTTAATTTTTTAATAATGGGTGCAAATTCCGATCATCAGATGAGCAATTTTGAAAACTATGTTCGTCGACTTTTATCTGTTACTGGATTATCAAATTACATGTTTAGTATTTTATTTTTAATTGAGTTAATTTCATTGTACGCAATGCTTCCTCCACACTTATCACAATAAAAGCTCCCTCCACACTCGGCATTGTGCACATTAAAAGCTTCCTTCCCACCTTCGCACTTTGTACAAGGAAAGCATTCATTGCCCCTTCGCACTTTATACAATGTTAAATCCTTGAAGTCAAATTGATATATTAATTTTGTGGGACTTAAATTTCTACGTATGAACTTGCTCATAATATGAATTTTAATTGAGATAATTTATTTTATTTTTAATTGAATTAATTTCATTTTGCAGAGTACAAAGGATGCACAATGAAATATTTCTTTGTACTCTGCACAATAAAGGTTTTATTGTGCCTAATGTGGGAAAAAAATGTCCTCAAATAATGACACACTCCACACAAACATGATTTATCTTTCATTGAAATGAAAAAGTGTAGAGAAAGATTTGATTATGTGCACTACAGAAATTCTGCAGAGTGTGAAGTGTCAATGAAGATATGTGAAGGTCACTTTCATTGTGCAGAATCCAAAGTTGTAGAGGAAAATTATGCGAAGGTGGATTTCATTGTGCAATGTGTTACAAAGTGTTTTAATTGATTTCAAAGGTGTTGGTGGCATTAGGATAATGGCAAACAAGTATTGGCAAAGGTGTTGTTATTATATGATGTCAAAAGAAGTTTTCATTGAGTAACCAAGATCATTGGTGTCACAAGCAGATTTACAAGAATGCCAAAGGCATTGATAAAGGTGAACATACTTTGGAGCCAATTTTAGTTTAAAATATCAGCTTGGTGGTTCCTAAAAGTGCCCTAGATGGATAGAGTTCTGAAAAATACTTCCAGCGGTATATGGAAGTTTGCAAATGGCCTCCTGAATCATAATGTTGAAAATGTAGCAAGGAATGGCTTCTTTGACTTGTTCCTTAGTCAAAGATGCTAATTTGAATTCAATCTCATAGATACTTAAGTTAGTTTTCAGTTAACATGTGTGATGTGGCCTATCACTGAGTTATTGTCATTTAATTCAAGTTATATGGCTTTCAATGAGTTGTGGACTAGTTGATGGCTAAAATTAGCTATCTAGTGGAGTTAACTCTAGTGTCTATAAGTCAATTGATATATAGTTCTAAAATAGGGATGGGTTTGAGTTTATTTGAGTATTTGAATTTATGTTAGCTCAACTTATTTTCAGTTAATTAGTTATAAATGCTAAAATTATCCCTAGTAGGTTATGCAATTTGAATTGCCTATTGAGATTGAATGAAGGTACAAATTGTAATTATTATGGTACACAAGTTTTTGTGTGTAGAGCTTGAGAAGAAAGAAAATAAATTATCTTGGAAATTGCACAAGGAAATAGGAGAAATTCCTACTTTTTAGGGGTGGATTTGTGCTAGGAATTATGAGCTCCTAACAGTCTTTATTTGCTTAAGCATTGTGCAAGCCTTGAGAGATATTTGATTAATATTGTACGGAGCTTCAGGATTGAAGCATATTATATGTAATAGATTAGATTGTTCAGTTGATTTAATACAAGAAAGAAGGATTTTTTCCCAGTTGGGTTCCCCAGATAATTTTTGTGTGATTGTGTTTCTATTCATTGTTTTCTTTTCGCTGAATTTTGTTGGAGAAATCTTGTGTCTTTTGCATATCAGTTTTCTCTCATTAGCAATTACAAGGCTTCAAGAATTTTCTACACATAATTTTTTCCAGTCAAAGGTGACAAGCACCAAGGTAAAAGTTGCAACCCTAAACATGGTGGTAGGGACAAATTGGTGAAAGCTTGGCATTTTTTCCAAAATTAGTAGACTCATTGGTGGAGAAACTAATAGAGCATTGAAGAACATGGTTGGACAAAAAAAACAACAAAATGAGAGTTCATTGGCCCAGGGAGGTCCCCACAAAAAACTCATCTTGGGAGACTTTCCCCATAAGAACTAAAGGGAGCGCATGGTAAAGGATTATAAGTTGACATAATAGTAGGATGATGTGGCTAGGTGATTCAAATGGAAGTTGAATCACAGAAGAGTGCATAGGAGACATAACAGGCCCATACATAGCACATCACTCCAGAGGTCCAAACCTAGAAGAGCCAAATCCAACGGAAGTTTGAGGGAGTTGGGAGGACATGGAACTGGGAGGATGTGGAGCAAGTGACGTAACAGGTTGATAGAGAGATGATTAGAGGAAGTTAGCGTGTGAGGAGCCCAGAGCGACATCACCCTAGGAGGCCTTCCCTGAAAGAACTAAAAAGAGGCACAAGGAAAAGTCTTGGGATGATGCACAACCGAGAATGTGTGGACAATCAACACAATAATAAAGAAAGGCATTGATTTGTGCATGTTCATGGGGGCTTCACTCAATGAACCTCTAACATAGCATGTTCATTTGTGGCATACTAAACAATACCCTTAATTTGACTACATATTGGAAAATGCCTATAAAAATCACTTTATTTAACCCACTACCAATACGAACCCAATAAACCTTCCCAATTTAAAAAACCCTACTTTCACTAGATATTATAAGCATCCAATTGTTTATTAACATTTTTTTATACCCCTTTATATTTTTTCATTAACTTTGAGCTCCATTTTTTATACACAACATATAAAAACCCTTTACCCTTTATTATCATCTCAATATATTTTTTCATCTTCTTCTCAATATATATCCCTCAATGTGAAGGCACATGGTACGGTATTTATCCCCCAGTCAAGCCCCCATGTGCACATTACAGTATGGTGGTCCCCAAAGTGACATCACCCTAAAGACCTTCCCTAGAAGAATGAATTCGTGCGCAAATGTCAAGCCTTGGGATGACGTAACATTGGGATAATGTGGCATGGTAGAGCGGATGAGCTATGATTGGTGCACGATGGGCCCATATGACACATCACCCCAGAAGAGCTAGAGGAAAGAGAAGGTTGAAGACTCCAAGATGACATAGGCACTGGGAGGATGTGGTGGTTGACGTAGTAGGTGATTTTTCCTAGACCCTTAAAAACTTTAATGATGAAATGCCTCATAATTCCATTGCTTGAGACCCCTCTTCCATCATACAATTTGATAGCATGAATGAACCAGGATAAAACACATGGCACAATGCGATTGGATCATAGAGATGATGTGGAGACATAGTGGCATGATGACATCTGCATGATGTGGCACTAATGAGAGGGTGAAATGTGGCATGAAAATTTGGTATTTCTAGGTGGCTAAGTAGGTCAAAAAATGAGTGACATGTGGCACCACTTAATGAGTGAGACATGGCACCCTAGCGTAAGTCGCATATAGCTAGAAGTATGTCACCTCATAGGAATAATCCTGACATATTTTGAGGCTGCACATACAAAGAGAGTTTTTGGACATGGTGGATCGCAGGTGTTAATGACAACTCACCCTAGTTGGTACGTGATTTTTCCATGTGTCAATGGTGGGTCATCATGGGTAACATCATCAAGGAAGGTTTATAAGGTGCATATGAAAACCTCTTCGTGCTAACTAGGATCTAGGAAAGCTTGACATACAAATGGAAGGTACAGGATGCATACAGAGCAGGAGTGGTGGAAAAATAATAAGAGCACAATTAGCATGTGGGTCCACACTAGACACATGACACCAGAGTTGTGATCCCAGAAGAAAACAAAAAGTGCATGTTAAGGTTGCTCCAAGATGACAAGGCTTTGGGATAGGTGGATTACATGGTGGCATACATAGTCGAAGCAAAAAAAATGAAAAAGGTGGATGTGGAGGAGTGGTCCCACTAGGACACACCACCATGGGAGTAGCATCCCTAGAAGAAAACAAAAGGCACATGTGAGGTTGCTCTAGGGTCAAAAGGCTACAAGACATAGTGGAATTCAATTAGCACACACGACAGAAAATGAGGAGAAATGAAAAGGGAACATGTGGAAGGTGGGTCCCCTAGTGACATGTAACCACAAAGGTCTTTCAAACATGGATAGGAAATAAAGTAAAGGGCCAAGGCTAAGCATCGGGACTTGGTTTTGAGCATGTGATAAAACCACAAGTGCATAAGCTTTTGTGAACAATAGTTAAGTCCTTGAGGCTAATAATAAAGAGGTCCAACAAAGGTTAAAACGAGGTTATATGTGTGGTTTATGTGTTAGCTCTTGGAGCTAAAAGTGACTCTACAATATTGGTTTATGTTAAAGGGTTAAGCCCCTTTTGACTTCACACATGAAACGAGTCAACAACTTGGTGAATTTGGCATCCTTATGCCATATTTGGGGGTGTGGAATCAAACCAAAAAAGAAATAAAAGTTTGGAAATAGAGCATGAATGAGTTGGAAGCATGGATAGAGGCATGGGCATAATTAGAGGCACATTTAGCAATCCAACCAAATATAGAAGTTTTCCAAATTTAGAACTATATTTAAAATCCCTGCTAAAACCTATAAAATTCCATAATTGTAAATTTGGGAATTTTAACTCAGGTTTCTCATAGAGACATCAAAATAGAGTTTGAAAACTTATTGTGTGCATCAATAGGACATTCCAAAAACAAAGAAATAAGAATTTAAGGATATCAAAACATTTGTTAAGTGAAATTTAAGTGCAAGATGAACAAAGTTCATAGAACTAAAAATATCAGTCCAAATTTCTTTATAAGATTATTCAAACAACCAAATTAGTGGTTGTTGGTGCAATGAGATGCATAATGTTACTATGTATCAGGGGTGAATTACATATCAATTTTGGTGTCTGAAAGGTGTTTTATAAACAAAGAATGAATTTGTGAATGGTGTTTTGTTGTATTCAACAAAGGTTTTTTATGGGTAAGTTAGAAATTGCTAAGGATTGATGTTACTAGTGTGTATCATACTTTAGATTAGTGACCAAAGATTGATGAAGGTGATTTTATGGTGTTTGCGGTTAGTGGTTGAGGAGAGAAATTTATTTGTGTATGAAATGAAGTGGAATTCATGATTTGAGTTTGAAAATTGTATGAAAGATGAATCAGTGAGGTCAAGCAAGTGGTAGCTTACAGGTAAAGGGTTGTAGCTCATTATAGTAGTGGCTGGTAAATAAAGTAGGGGCAGTAATCACTTTCAGTGAAATTTGATAAACAAGTAGGGGAAACATTCCCTTTCAATGAAAGTTTATAAACAAGCATAGGTAGTAGTCCCTTTCAGTGGAAGCTAATAAACGAGTAGGGATAGGAGTTATTTTCAATTGGAAGCTTGTGGGGCAATGATGTAATAGAAAATTGTAGCTCATGTTTGATAAGTAATAAAAGGAAGATTGATTCCTTATATATGTTTTACATGTGTATGACAATGATTATGATGTTATGTTTTACATGATTGATTTATGATGTTGATTACATGAGTGGTTGTTAAGAGTGATTGAAAGTGTAATTTTTTAAGAGTTGTATAATTTGGTCACACTACTGATTCACCCCCGCTCTTAGTAGTGTCCTAGTTTCCGTTGTTTCTAACAATTGGTATCATAGCAAGGTTCCTTAAGGATAATTTTAATAGTTGGAAGGAAGAGCAAGGATCGTCAAGGACCAAGACTGGATTACCTTAGATGGAGTTTCATTTTTGAATGGGTCAAATTATACAACTTGGAAGGTAAGAATGAGAATGTACTTGAAAGTTCTTGATTTAGATATATGGATATCTGTGGAGAATGGATTAATATATAATGAGTTTAATGAAAATGCCAAGGAGGAAATATTGAAATGATTTTCCAAGTTATATCTTGAGAAAGTGATTCATTGTGAGGCTTCCAAAGAGATATGGGATAAACTACAGACCATTTATGAGAAAAGCACTTTAGCTGCTGATGATTTCAATAGGCTTTCCCTTGAGAATGGAGCAGGAAATAGCCATCCTATTAATAAACACTCATATGTTTTAGAGGAGATGAAATCTACAAGTAAGTTATTGTTTTGTTGTTATTGTAAGACAGTAGGTCATTTATCTTCAATATGCTCAATTGTAAGTTCTAGTGAAAGAGAGAGTTGCTCATCTAGTAGTAGTGAAAATAGAACAAACTTGATATAAATTGTAAATCTCGATACTCCTCAAGAAGATATTGGGTGCACCTCTGGTAAAGATGGACTTAGAATATATCATGTGTCTTTAGAAGAAACCTTATATTCTGAAAGGGAACAAATTCGTGAACAAGTTGTGAGTGAAATAGACACTAATTGTGAATCTAGTAGCTCTCCTCTATTGAGTTGGAATATCTTGAAGATTTTTTTTTTTTTTTAAGAAGGCAACTCATATCAACTTTTGAGGATATCAAGAATCTTAAAGCCATAAATCTAGAGTTGGAGAGAGAGAATAGAATTTTAAAGAAGCAGTTGACTAGGTTTTAGAATTATGATGTTTTGAAAGAGATTCAAACTAGACATAGTCCCCTTGAGGACAAGACAATATTTGGAGGTGAAAGTGACTCAACAACAAGGTTGAAGGGACCTATCATCCTAAGTTGTTAAACGAAGAAAAAATAGTGTGACATTCATATAAAAGCTATCACAACAACAAAAGGACAATCGAGTTACCATAAATTATGAAGACAAAGGTAAGAAGTCCCTCATATGTTTTCGTTGTGGTAACACATGGCACTTTTCATCTAATTATCTAGAGAGGAAAAAGGAGTTGCAACAGTAGAAGTGGAATGCATTATTTCAACAAAAACCATGAGTTTCTTAGAGAATTTCGAACATCCATACACAAAGATCCTTTTCTCCTCAAAGACAAAATTATCAATGACCCAAAAACACCAAGAGATCAAGTATCAGTCCAAGAAATTGGATGAGAAGAATATTTGGTAAGAAGGATAACTATTATGCCCCTTTTTTTTATCATGTTTAATGCTACAAGTGTGGAAATTATGGGCATAAAGAAGCTATATGCAAACTTGGAAAGAATACACCTCCTTTCCAAAACAAGTCAAACAAAGGCATGGATTGTGTTGAAGACAAGCAATGATATAGTTATATCAGTAATGAAAAAGACATAACAAAAGAATAAAGAATGCAACATAAGTCTGATTTTTGTCTAAAGGAAACTGATTTTCCTAAGTTTTATAAAAAATCAACAAATTAGAGTCTATAGTTCATGTGGTTGATCTCTCTTATATAAGATGCAATAAACAAAGACTCTATTCTGACAAAAGGAGCATCATCGCTACTAGTTCTTCATTATAGAAATAAAACACAAAAAATGAGAGAGAATAACAACATGTAGTTATACGTTGGATTTAACTGGTGCTAATAAGAGGAATGTTTAGTGGTTTGTATGCTCATACTATGGAAGATATTCACTCAGACATGCAAGAGTACCATATTTTGGTAGGTTATTAGTTCATGGTGTTTCCCCAGTCATGACCCAACATACTTAGTTTTGGAAGAAAAAGGGAGATAATCTACTAAGGGGGAGTAGATCCCTTTTTCCTCTTCACTGAAAAGAAGAGTTTGGCTTCAAGAGAAGCCATAAAGGATAGATGCAAGGATCAAGAAGAAACATGCTAAGTAATGCATTTAAAGGTTAAGGGAAGTATGCCCCTTTCATTTTGTCTTTAGTTTATAAAATTGAAATAGAATGGTGTTGCTGAGTATTGCGGTTGATTTCAAAGGACTTAAGAAGTATTTTATTAGTTGATTCAATTTTTTTTCCAAATAATATTATTAGTTTGAGTATATATGGTTATGAAGAAGAAAGCTGATGATATGATTTATGTTGAAGTTCCTTGTCTTGTGCAAGTATGTTTACATTTTTCTAATGCCAAAGTGGGAACATAACCACAGGGGTAGTATACTCAAGTTAACATCCGGATATTAAATTACTCAATTAACAATTGTTATCATCAATTGGTATCAATTTTTTTCTACTTAAGTATAAGTGTGCAAGACAGAAATTGATGGTGTTGTTGTTGCATAGTAATGTTGCTTGAATTATCAGGGTTTATGTTGTAGATTTATATAAGTGGTATGACTACTATGATGATTCCAGATTGTCCCAATTAGTAATTGGTATCAAACGTTAGATTTGTAGAGAGAACAAATATTGGTGAAAAGAGAATGATCACATGGGGACAATACTCAATTAACAATTGCTCAACAATTGGTAACAATGGTATCAATTAAGCCAATGGTATCATTGGTATCAAAGGTATTAACAATTGGTATCCAGTATCAATTGGTATTAATTGTAATTTGATTTTTATTTTTTTTTTCAGTGTGTGGTATTCATATTGTAAGTAGGATATTTTAATTCCATGTGTATTTGAGAGAGTCCCTATTTAAATGTTGCTAATGTTTATGTTGACTCAAATTTATATGGTGAATCTAATACCATTAGAATTCTATCAAGTAAAGTATATGTTGGGTTGTTGGTCTAGGCATGCATTGGTGAGAGTCCATTTACGATTGTCATATAAGCACTTTAAATGGTGTACTTCATTTTTTATTAGTTGACAAGTTCATGGTGTCAGTTATGCATATGATTGATTGTTGTTGTTGTTAGATATCATGTGCATGAGTCCACAAAATAGAAGCACAAGTATGAATGTAAGACTAGCTGAGACAGACCAACAGGCATGAGTTTGTTTATGGACGAGTAGTACATGTATGATTTTCTTTAGCAAGAGATCCCCCTTGACTACTTGAAGTGGAGAGCTTAGGAGTGATTACTCACTCTTCATTAAACTAAATATTCTCCAAAGGACAAACATGAAGTTTCTTAGAACATATCATAGATATCTAAAGTTTTCAGCATATGAAAAAGCAGTTGACAAGTCCACAAGATCATAATCATAGGGGGAGATCACTTAAACGGAAAGTATCTTTGTGATTGATTTTTTGTTTTGAATGGTTAATCAATGCAGCTCTTCTGAAAGCAAGGGGAGTAGGGGGAACAACAAGCATGTGCATATACAAAAATTCACCATGCTAATGAAAGTGCTAATAATTTCTAAAGTAAGGTTTATGAAGAGCTTTCCTTTTCCATTGATGTCAAAGGGGAGGAGATGGTACATAACATCGGGAGATATGGACAAAATTATTGACTAGGTAGACTACATTTTGTGCATAGTGATCAAAGTAATTTTGCCATCAATGAAACTCTCCTATTTAGTAACCATGTTTAGCATTTCCATCAATGACGAAGGGGGAGATTTTTAGAGAGTGTTCTCATTGATGTAAAAGGTGTTGTTGGAATTGGGATAATGGCATATAAGTATTGACAAAGGTGTTGTCATTACATGGTGTCAAAATAATTTTTCATTGAGTAGCCAAGATCATTAGTGTCACAGGAAATTAACAAGCATGTCAAAGGTGAAGAGACTTCGGAACAAATTTAAATTAATAAGATCATATTAGTGGCTCCTGAAAGTGGCCTAGATAGATAGAGTTATGAAAAATATTTCTAGTGGTATATGGAAATTTGCAAATGCCCTCTTGGATCATAAGTTATTTCCAGTCAAAGGTGACAAGCCCCAAGATCAAAGTTGCAACCCTAAACATGGTGGTAGGGACAAATTGGTGAAATTTTGGCATTTTACCAAACTTGATAGAACCATTGGTAGAACAACTAATGGAGCACTAGGAGAACATCGTTGGATAACAAAACAACGAAACAAGAGTTCATTAGCTAACAGAGGTCCATAAAGATAGCTCATCCTAGGAGACCTTCCCTAGAATAACTAAAAGGGACCGCATAGTGAAGGCTCGCGGGCTAACAGGACACCGAGATGATAGGGCCAGGTGATGCAAAAGGTATCCTAATTACAAAACTATGCAGAAGAGGTGTAGTGGGCCCAGCTATAATACGCCACCCCATATATCTGAACTAGAAGAGACAAAGCCAATGGAATTTTAAGGGAACCAGGAGGAAACAACACCTGGATAATGTAGAGCAGGTGACGGATAGGTAGATAGAGAGATGATTGGTGGAATTTAGCATGTAGAGGAACACACATCCATATCACCCTAGGAGGCCTTGGAGAAGTCTCGGGATGATGCACAACTAGGAGTGTGTGGAGAGTCACCACAAAAATGGAGAAAGTAATTGATTGGTGCATGTTGTAGCATGGTGGTCCCTAGAGCCACATCATCCCAAAGACCTTTGCCAAAAGAATGAAGTTGTGTGCAAAGGTGAAGCCCTAGGATCACGTAACATTGGGATAATGTGGCTTGACAGAGTGGATGAACTATGATTGGTGCATGGTGGGCCCCTATGACACATCACCATGGAAGATCCAGAGGCATGTGAAGGTTGAAGGCTTTGGGATGATATAGGCACCAGGAGGATGTGGCAGTTGATGTAGTAGGTGATTTGGCTTGGACACTTAAAACTTTTAACAAAGAAATTCCTCACAACTCCATGGCCTAAGACCCCTCTTCCACTATACATGTTGACGTCATGGATGAACTAGGAGAAGACACATGGTGCAATGCGATTGGATCATAGAGATATTGTGGAGACATAGTGACATGATGACATCATCATGATGTTAGCATGATGTGGAACCAATGAGAGGGTGACATGTGGCATGTAGATTCAACATTTTTGGGTGGCCAAGTAGGCCGAAAATGAGTGGCATGTGGCAACCTAGCAGAGTTGGTAGAAGACTAGCTGTAACACATCACCTTGCAAGAAGAATCTCATAATAGTTTGAAAGTGCAAATGTACAGAGAGTTT
The DNA here is from genome assembly GCA_000404065.3 of Pinus taeda. Lineage (NCBI taxonomy): Eukaryota > Viridiplantae > Streptophyta > Pinopsida > Pinales > Pinaceae > Pinus > Pinus taeda. The sequence continues at coordinate 58,883 of APFE031225252.1, read as the reverse complement.
TGGGACACAGTGATTTGTAGGTGACAATGACAACTCACCCCTATTAGTATGTGATTGGTTTGTGTGTCAATGGTGGGTCCTCATAGGACATGTCATGATGGAAGGTCAACCTTGAAAGGTTTATAAGGTGGGCATGTAGGTCCCTTTGGGCTATCTAGGATCTGGGACAACCTAACATACAGATGGTAGGTATAGGTTGCATATGGAGAAGGAGTGGTGGATATAAGAATAGTGAAATTTTCATGCAATTCCACACTAGATATTTCACCTCGAAAGAGAAACCCTAGAATAAAAGAAATGCACATGTTAAGGTTTCTATGGGATGATAAGGCTCTAGGATAGGTGGATTACATAGTGGCATATATAGTTGGAGAAAAAAATGAATGAGAAAGGTGCATGTCGATGAGTGGTCCCACTGGGACACGTCACCCCAAGAGGATTGACCCTAGAAGAAAATAAAAGGCACATGTGAGGTTTCTCTGGGATGACAAGGTTCCGGGACACAGTGGAATGTCGGTAGCGTGTGTGACAAAAGCCAAAGACCAATGAAAAGGGAGCACATTGAAGGTGGGTCCTCAAGTGACATGTAATTCTAGAGGTGTTTCAAATGCACATAATATATAATGTTAGGGGCCAAGACTAAGCACCAAGACTTGGTTTTGAGCATGTGATAAAACCATAGGCGTGTAAGATTTTGTGAATACTAGTTAAGACCTCTAGGTTAATAAGACAAAGGCCCAATAGAGGTTAAAATAAGGTTATATGTGTGGTTTATTTGTTATCTCATTAATCTAAAATAGGGTCTATAGTCTTGATTTATATTAAAGGGTTAAGCCCCTTCTGACTTCATGCATGAAACAAGTCAACAACTTGGTGATTTGACATCCTTATTCCATATTTGGGGGTTTGGAATAAAACCAACAAAGCACTAAATGTTTAGAAATATAGCATGATAAAGTTGGTATCATGGACGAAGGAATGGATAGAGTTAGATGTAGATTTTTTATTCTAGCCAAATTTGGCAATTTTCCAAATTTAGAACTGCAAATAAAAGCCTTGCTAAAACCTTTAAAATTCCATAATTGCAAATTTGGGCAGTTTAACTCAAATTTTCTCATAGAGTCACCAAAGCAAAGTTTGAAGACTTATTATGCACATTAAGAGGACATTCTAGAAGAAAAGAAACAAGAATTTAATGAGATCAAAACCTCTGTTAAGTAAAATTTAAGTGTAAGAAGACTAAAGTTCAAAGAACTAAAAATACTAGTCCAACTTTATTTATAAGCATATTCGAACAACAAAATTGGTGGTTTCTGGTGAAAAAAGATGCATTAAATTAGTATGCATCATGGGTGAATCAAAGATAAATTTTTATCTCTGAAAGGTGTTTGAGAAGGAAAAGAATGAATTGGTGAATGGTGTTTTGGTATATTCAACAAAGATGTTTTTATGGTGAAATTAGCAATTACTCAGGATTAATGTTCCTGGTGTGTATGGTAGTTTAAATCAATGATTAAAGATTGATGAAGATGATTTTATGTTGTTTGTGGGGAGTGGTTGAGGTGGGATATTTGTTTTTTGAAAGGAAGTGGCCTTCATGATTTGAGTTTAAAAAATGTATGAAAGATGAATCACGGAGGTCAAGAAAGTAGTAGCTTGCAAATCAAGGGTTGTAGCTCCTTCCAGTAGTGGATTATAAATAAAGTATGGGTAATAGACCCTCCCAATGAAAGATGATAAACGTGTAGGGGTAGCAGTCCCATTCAGTAAAATTTGATAAATTAGTAGGGGCAATTGTCCCTTTCAGTGAAAGATGATAAACAAGTAGGGGCAACGGTCTCTTTTAATGACGCATGATAAATAAGTAGGGGTAGTATTCCCTTTTAGTGGTAGTTGATAAATGAGCAAGGATAGAATTTCCTTTCTGTGGTATCTGATAAACCTACAAGTGGAAGCTTGTGGGGAAGTGATGTAATAGCAAGTTGTAGCTTGTGTTTGCCAAAGTATTAAAAATAAGATTGATGTCTTATGTATGTTTCAAATGTGTGTGAAAATGATTATGAGGTTATGTTTTACATGATTGAGTTACAATTTTGATTACATGAGTAGTTTCTAAAGTGATTGAAAAGTGTAATTTTTTTAGAGTTGTATAATTTGGTCACGCTATTGATTCACCCCCCCCCCCCCCCCCCAGAATGTCTTTAGTTTCCATTATTTTAACATGGGGGTGCGGAGGTGTTTGTTGGATTTTATCCATCATTGGATTATCAAATTATATGTTTTCATATTTTATTTTAAATGAGTTAATTTCATTATACACAATGATTCCTCCACACTTAGCACAATAAGAGCTTCGTTCACACTTTGCACTCAATTTTGAAGATAGTGAAACAAAGGGGAAGAAAGACTCATGGAAATTATGAATGTAGCATGGAATAGTAGAAGGACTTAGTTACTCAAGATGACCCATAGGTGAGTGTTGGGGGCATGTTGGAGCAATAATTTTGAGGTAGAATTTTGAGGATTTGTGAAGAGGAACACTGCATATATGAATAGCACATGGTAAGGTTGACTAAGGAGAAACGTATGAAATATGTAATACTTTAGGCTAGATTTTGGGATTTTTAGCCATATTGTTAGGAATTTTCCATGATAAAAGTAGGTGGTTGGTCGGGCTTGTGCCCAATCTAAACTTATAAATAAGGACACAATATTATGTTGTAGATGTTCCTTGTTATGTTCTCTTTAGAATGAGTAATTTGTGACACTCTGATGAAATGAAGACTTATCTGAAGTAATTAAATTGGTTGCTTGGATAATTGTCTGGTGTGCACAATATGGTTTGGTTATTTTGGTTAATTTGTTATGATGTGGTATGTTGTGTTCTGGTGATGATTAATTTACAACACATATTTAGGGTATATTTAACAACCCTGGTGAAAATTCCATGTAATAAAAGTTAAAACCAATAACCACTGATGAATGGGACACTTGTTCCAAGCTAAATGTTGGGAAATACATCCTAGGGGGCGTTCATTTAGTTGTTTATGGCTAACAAAATTGACAAAGGCAATGGCTAAGGATTTGGAAAGGAAAAATGTAATTTTGGAAATTATTTATGAAACTAATGGAAATTAGGAGAAAAGAAAGGTGAAAGGCCACAGGTTGCATGTGAGGAGGAAAATGAAGGAAAATAATGGAAAATGAAGAAAATAGAGGCCTCATTCATAAAAAAGCTTCTAAGGATTAGATGTTAACCTTTTGTCAGTTTAGCTTTGGAGTTATTTCATTATTTTCTCTCTCTCTCATACTGTTGAAAACTTAGATTTTTCTTGGAGCACTTTGGCATTGGAGCAAGAAAGGAAAATAAGGCAAGAGGAAGCAAAGATCAAGTAGGGAAAGGCAGGATCAAGCAGCTACAATGGGGTTCATTGCAGGTATTGACTTGCATGTGTATTTTCCTTGCTATATTTGGCATGCATGGGATTGTATGTGTTTATTTTCTACCATGGCATGGGGTTTTCCAGGTGTGACGGTATTTTTAGCCTAGCCTTGCCATGTCCTGATAGCTTTGATGATATGGGTTCTCTCATTTAGTTTATGTGGGATGGCCAGATTGGATTCAAAGCTGAGTGGGGTGGATCTTTGAATTGAAAAACACATGGTGTAGTGGTCCTTGAACCAGACTGAGGATGCACAAAGCCACTAGCCTAGTAACCCCTAAACCGAACTGTGGGTTGTGGTAAAGCCAAATTGTGTGCCTCGGTGGGCCCAGGAATCCTTGTCGGTGAATGGCGAGATATACGGTAAAGCCAAGAGGTCCTAGTGATTCCATGATGGAATGCACGGTAAAACCTAGAGATTATGTCTCGGTGTAGGGCTTAGTGATCCCTGGATCAAACTAGACTGTAGTTGCACGGTAAAGTGTGAGAGAATGGAGGCACTCAAATTCCTAACGGTGTAGGTGGAAAACTCTAGTTGCATACACATTGATTGGTTTTTTTGATGTGTTATTTGAGCCCCACATTCATGAATGAATATGACACAGGGGTGATTGGCTGAAGAAAGACATGGCTCAACCAATCTATGGTTGGGTGGAATGTGGTAGTCCCATCACCAGTTGGTTCATTGCATTGATTAATGAGAAATTCATTCCATTGATTTTTATGTGTAAATTTACTAGTGTATATATGGATTTTGATGGTTGATATGTTTATTGTATTTATGTTCTTATTATGCTGGTTATATGCACATTCTATGACAACAACTATGTCTGGATCTCAGCATGTTTTTACTTGTATATGAATGGATAATGTGGCTATGACTTAATAGATCAATATGCAACAAATGACACAAGGGAACAATGGTTTATAGTGATTCTTAGATAAGTATGAGATCCCTACACTTAATTCTATTGTTTACACCTGTAGCTTACATGTCAATGATATGTTTGACGAAATGTTTATCATGGCTTGTAGGGGTCTAGTTAAGGTCTTGTTGAGCTTATTGCTTTTGTATCATTGCTTCCCTGTACTTTTATTGATTTCAAGCTTCCATTCCATTATGGGCAGTGTCTTGGGCTCTAGGCTTGAAAAAGTGGCTTAAATCCCAGGGTCGCTAGCATAAAACTAGCAATTTTGGTCCACAATCGCTAGCGTACAGGCCTATGAGAGCGAATTTAGGTTTTTGGTTCCTCCCTTGCCCATAGCATGAGAGTGATTATGGCCTCAGAGGTTGAGAACAATAGCGGGACCCAAATACAGGCTGTCTGAGTGGTTGACTTGTCTCCTGTGGATTATGTTGATGATGTTGGATGATTGTGTGTGATGTTCCACTAATTCCACTTTCTTAAGGTCACATAGGAGGTCAAATCTGATCATAGTGGCCTCTCGTCTCATGTTTACCCTGGTTGGCATGGTTACTTGGGTGGATGTGGGAAGAGGATGTTACAGAGTGGTATCAGAGCATGGTTCAACTCTCGGACTGGATGGGTTGAATGTGCTAATCATGCATGCATGTCATTTGCATGTGTTTCTCTTACAATTATATACTTATTGAATTTGATTGATGTTAGATTAGGGTTGTAGTATGGTTATCATGTAGAATTTGATGTTGATTTCGTGAAGAGTATTTGACATGAGTATGTGACTGACTGTATATGGTTATTTATCGCTTACATGTTGATTTTATGTCACCTACTTACATCCTTGTATGTTAGGTTACATTTTGAATATTTTGATTACATGTATCAGTCTTGTAGGTTGATTACAAGGACTGATCGATTATGTTTCACTACATGCATATATACATATTTGTAGTTGGCTAGGCATTGCTTATGCATATTGTTAGTTGCATGTAGCAATTTGTATAATGGAGTAAAGGTTGTTGTCATGCATGAGGTCATTGTAATATCCCTCCCTTAATAATAAATAATAAATAATAATAACTAAATACAAAACTAATAATTAATAATAAAAATAATGAATAAAAATAAATAATAAATAATAATAATAATAATAATACAAAAATAATAAATAATAATAAATAAATCACTTGATAATAAATAATAAAGAATAATAAATGATAAATGATATAAAAAGAAATAAGTAATAAAAACAAAAAATAAAGATAGTAATAACCATATTTAAGAAATAAAAGAAGAAAATTATCAAAAAGAAGGAAATAAAACAAGAAAACTAAAAATCAAAGGAAAGTAAAGAAAAAGTAGCATGCAGACACATGGAGGGTGTGCATGTAGCATGCAGACACATAGAGGGTGTGCATGTGGTTCCCCTTCCAAGGTTTTGTTCTATTTAATGAATGGTGAGGAGGATGGGAGGGGCTCCATCATTCGGAGGTTCTGTCTTGCATTCTCTGGAGAGAATGGTATACCAAGACTTAGAAAATACTGGCAGTAGTCGTCGATTGAGGGCTCGGGGGTGGCCAGTGGTAGCAGAATCCTGCGCAATTGAGCCTACGGTTGGGAGGAGAGTCGTCCCCAAAACCCTGTTGCGGTAAGCTTATTTCTACCACAAGTAAGCTCAGGTAAGCGTTTAAATTTAATGTTAATAAGTTAATTAGATATTTGTATTTTGGGCTGTTACAGGATGTCTCTACATGAGTGGGTTCTTCCACTCTCTCCTCCTCTATTTGTGGTTACTCCACATCATCCTGAGGTTCTTCCTTTGGAGCCAAAAGTTCCTCATCTGCATGTAACTGAAACTCCCTCTCAAGGGAACATCTCATGGCTTTCTCTTCATTGAAATTCACATCTCTACAAACAACTATCATCCTGTGAGATGGAAACTACACCCAATAGTTGTGAGGTGTATTAGTGTACCCCAAAAATATGACTTAGCTATTGTCTCTAGATTTTTCCTTGCATCCTAGGTAACATGACAGTAAACTAATGAACCAAAGATCTTGAAGTGTGACACATCTGGTTTCTTCCATGAAAAATCTTCTTCTGGTGTACTCATCCTGAGTATCCAATGAGGACTCTTGTTCTGCACATATACCGTTGTGTTGCATGCTTCAACCCGCAAGTGCAACGATAGGCCTTGATCATGCAACATTGCCTATGCAACTCCCACAATACTTATGTTCTTCCTCTCAACCACCCCCATTCTATTGTGAGTTATGGGGTGCTATTAACTCCCGTCAACTACCTTTTGATGCACTGAATTTCTTGAACTCATTCAACACATATTCACCACCGTTATCCCTCCTGAGATCCTTCACTTTCCTGTGAGTGTCTTTTTTAACAAGTGTTTTATATTCAGAAAAGTTGGAGAATGTCAAGTCTTTCTTTTGCATGAAAAAATCCAACACTTATGTGAGAATCATCTATAAATATAACATAATACTTGTGCTTGGCTGTGGAGGCTGTCATAAAAGTTCCACACACATATGAGTGAACTCTTTCAAGGAATTCTTGCGCTCTACTATCCTTATCATGAAAGGTGGCTTTGGTGTACTTCCCTAATGTACACCCTTTGCATGTATCTCGCTGCTCTAGTGCACCCTTGGAAAGTCGTGTAGAAATCTGCTGCATCATCTTCAAAGCTCCATGGTGCAAATAGCCAAGTCTTCTATAGCGTAATTCACTGATGTCTCGGCTCTGCACATTCTCTTCTTTCATGTGAAAAGCATCACAATCATATACATCCAATTTGTAGATGTTCTTCACCCGAACCCCGATCCGCTTCACTTGGCTTGTGGAAATATATCTAAGGAAAGGCTTTCCTTTGGTAAATATCACATTGTAGCCATGTTCTTCCAACATAGCAACCGAAATTAAATTCTTCTTCAAACCTATAACATACATGATACATTTTAATGTGAGAGCAGAACTAGACTCCCTTTGAAAAGTAATTGTATCAATATCGGTTACACTATACTTTCCATAATCTCCCATCTCAATGTGCATCTAGAGGTCCATTTCCTCTAGTTCACTGAAAAATTCTTTGTTGCTCATCAGATGGAATGAGGCTCCATTGTACAAATACCACACACTACCCATAGCCGATGTCACCATGCTTGTAATGAGTGTGAAATCTAACTCGAATTGTGAAGTAAGAGCTTCACCTATTTCTCCTCTTGAGGGCTTCTTGTCGGCCTTCTTGTGTCGACACTTCATGGCATAGTGTCCTAGCTCATGAAAGTGAAAACATTTAATCTTCGACAAATCCTTCTTGTTGCCTACCTGACCAAAATCTCCCTTGGATTGGAATTTCTTCCTTTTCCATTT
>APFE031225252.1:0-49965 GCA_000404065.3 Pinus taeda | reverse complement strand
AAGGGCTCTGTATTGTCTTTTAAATGGAAATCAAATTTGATCATATATTTTAGGGTATCAGATCTTTTGTTTATCTAGTTTATAATGTGTAAGTGATCTTAGTTTGGTATTACAGCCGCTCAAATCCAGTATTGTTATGAATATAGAGCAATTTTTAAAAGCTTTGTGCATATCCAGAGCATTGATACCTAGAGAACAAGAGGTATGAGAGCTTTGGAAAAATCGGATAGTGATACCAATATAGTTCATTTAGTACTAGTCTGCTTATTCAGACTATTGATACCTAGGCCCTTTATTGAGATGAGTTCCTGCTTTCTCTTTGAATTATCCAAACAGGTAATTCTAGTCACAAGTTTCCCCAATAGTCTTGCATGCACCTCTTTGTTTTGTTATGATTGGGTTGATTTTTACCACAATGTTGGATCAGAAATTTTCATGTCGTGTATTATAATAATGGTCTGTTTTAATTGCACATTCTCTCGATTTTATTTTCTTATTCCATATCGTTAACGATGCAACTCTTTTCCTTTGAGCGATTCATGCAATAGATGGTTGTGGACTGCATTTTGGTTCCATAATAAGATATTCGAACCTGATTAAATGGGCAAAATAGATGACTGTTGGTTTGAGTCTTATTTTCAGACTGGAAGTTTCATACCTTTTATTATTTGAGGTGGAGTTCAAAACATAGAGAAGCAGTATAAATGGCGGAGTTCAAAACATAGAGAAATAGGATAAATTCTTGTTTAATTTGCAGAGGTTAGAATTTAGAGATTTAATTTTGGTAAAGTCATCGCAATTTTTTTCTTCTTGGTTTAATATCATAGAATCCGAACATAACACATTTAACCGTGAGCCATTTCTGGGCTTAGACCAAATTTGCAGGTTGTTTTTCTTGGATGACTAGTTTGGGTAAAACCTCTGAATGAAAAGCGTCTCGTGGAACTTACAAGAGTCCACTCTGAATATAATTTCTCTGCACATTGATATTCATTATTCTTTAATATTTCTTTCACGTTGAAGCAAGAAAGCGGAGTCGAAGGAAGTATTATAATGACCATCAGAATTATAGTTGTTTTCCAACTTCTGCAAGTTTGGCAGGCTGAATATTTCTGCCAGCTTTTTAAGCCAATCACATAGATACCTTCCAAATTGACCACAGTAGTTTGTTAACGCTTTTGCATGTCAAACCAGAGATCAATCTCAACGAAGTTTCATTGCTTTTGAGTTATTTTTTAGATTTTTTATTTTTTTTTGCTTTAATGATTATTTTTGTTTTTTTTCAAAAAGCTGCTTGGACTTGAACCATAAAATACCACAGATTACTGTTGTCTGTTAAATGTTCGCTGCTGATTTTTCGTATATGTTTGAAGATCACATTGCACTTTGTTTTGGTATATGCAGTTATATAAATTTTCTTAGTTTTTATTGTGGAAGTGAAATATAATGACAATTATGTGCCTGTAGTTCACCGGAATGCAATTTGAAAAGGCACAGATAATTGGGTCTATATTTAAGTTAATGAATCCTTTCACAATGTTTAAATAAATTCTTGAAGAGTAATTTGGGTATATTGAACAGTGATGCAATATATATTGCACAAGTTGAACTATTTGTTTTAAGTATAATTTTTAGTTATTTTAATGGACGTGGAGAAATGATATCTTAAGGATTGTGTTCTAAAGAGGTTTTGACTGAATTGCATCCTCAATAATATTAATTTGCTTTCTTTAATCTATAATTATTTTCCTTGTTTGGCCTTCAGATTATCTTGAAGAAATTTTTAGGTTGGGTGGCCAGCTGGTTTGGATTTCCAAGTACCTGCCTGCGTTTTTAATTAGATTGTCTATGATTCAACTCTTTTATCCAAACGGATTTGCCTTATATGTTGAACTTTGTGAATTTTTTATAGTCTAAAGAAAAATTATGTAGGATATATAATGAGTGGTAGTGATACTGATCTATTAGAATATGGAGAAAAAAATCCAGCAACATAGAATAAAGTTGGAAATGCTCTCTGTAATGAACGTACTTTCTCATTTATTAGAGTCTTTTTTTCTTGGGATTATACAGATTACCACTTCTTGGGAAATAAGAATATCGATAAATTACTCTGACTTCCTTTAGTATCAATATACTCAGGAATCAGAAAATTAATTCACTAGATTCGAAAAATATTTAGAATTTACTAAATAAAAGTTAATTTAGTAGATTTTGGATGCATGTGAAAAATAGAGTACGCAACTAATTCATGATAAGAATTAGTTAGAGAGATAATTTTACACAGTAGATATTGGTTAGAGAGTTCTTAGTGGGACCCTATTCTTTGTTAAATATTTGATTTCTACTAAGATCTTAATACGTCCACATAGTATTGATTTCCTAACTGTTATTCTATGGAACTAGTGGGGGAAGTAAGATATAATATACACTTCTATATCATACATTGCCTAGATCTATGAGGGTGCGGGAAGAATGTTTAAAAATTTGAAGTGGAATGCTTAACCAATTGATAATTGTTGTTATTCCAATATATTTTGTCCCTTATACTCACTATCATAGATGTTATGCTAATCCATTTATGGTTTTGAGAGGAAATTATTGTGAAACTATAGATAATTGCAGAGATAATTTGGGATTAAATTACAGTAAGGTTTGAGGTAGTATACAGGTCCTCTATGCTTATGCTTATAGACTAGCGAATAATAACTTAACCCATCAGAGTAGTGAAGTTTCTTTGCAGTACTGATATCATGAAGACACCTTAATTTATGTTCAATTCATGTTCAAACAATTACAAGTTAAATTTGGATGAGTAAAGTGGTTAATAGTAGAGACAAATTAGTTAAGTTTCGTGTAAACCACATTTAAGAAAAATCGTTGAATTTTTTAGTATTATTGTGCACTCAATTTTTTTTTTAAATAAAGTCACAACATTGAAATGCACAATATATGGAGATATATGCACAATCAATATATTACAATGATCATGGTCAATAGACATTGTAGTCTTCAACATAATAGTGTATATATATTGGTTGTTCAGTATAACAGCATTTAGAAATAACTTTCAATGGAGTTGTGTTTAGGGTTTTATACCCTAATTTGAGCACGTATTATTTGAAGAAGAGTTAATGATTATACTGAACGAATAACTTATGGTTTATAATCCATAATGATGGAATGTGTTGATGGATTTTCTTATAGTGGGTTTTGAAGAAGTTGGTTTTTCTGGGATAAAGATGCTTCTTGATGTCAGACAAAGAGGTCTTAACGGTATATCATTTGGAGTTATGGCTCGAGCAAAGCCCAATGAGGCGGTGGACAAAGAAATTGGGCTGAGAAGAGCTTCAACGTAGCATATCCATGCCTTTTTTTGGCTACTCAAGTTTTAAATTGGTGGTAATCATTATTGTTGAACATTAAGTGACATTATCATAATGGGTACTTCTTGTATTAGTCATCATAGTCCTCGTACATGTCTTGATCATGGAAATTCCATTTATATTATTATTATTGACACATCTATCTCATCTTGATTTTGAAACTGTAATTCATTAACAGACTTGGCTATTGCTTGTTTATCTTCATGTAGGTTCATTGAGTCATTCTGATTAGTAGCTTTATAAATTACGTTGTATTCATGAACCAACATCTCATCCTGAACAAATCCTATTGATAACACATCTATCTACAAACAATTTAACCATTATCTATATTTTATTCCGCTATTGCGCTCAGCGTTTGATAATCCATTTACATCAGTGGGGTACACTCATTTCATTGTCTGTTAATTCTGCGGGTCTAGTACCGCTTTTCTTTTTCAGATTTTGGACACCGGAGGTGCGGCTGATCGAGCTCATAACATTCTATGGTTGAATATGAGAACGACTGTAGCATTGCAAATAACGAAAATTTTCATTAGTGGGTGGCAAAGCTATATACGAAGCTATATAACAAGCCTAACAATGGAGTTGTCTGTAAATTTGTAAGTGTATATCGCGAGATTGCAGGTGTCTAAATGTTTCAAATCACAATATGAGGTTGATCAGTATGGGCAGATTTCTCGACAAGTTTACAATTTTCTATCTTAGGCAGGTAATTTTATGCCTAATTGTATTGTAATTTAAGGGATTTGAAATGGTGTTGCCTTCGCGGGTGCGCTTGCAGGCAGACCATATAATTAATAAAATGATTATTTTTTGTTGGGGAGGAATGACCTTCCCCGTCATTCGATCCGGTTCTGGGACGGGTGGCAGTGTCTTTTCTTTATGGTGTGGAATATTTTATGCTTGATTCATAAATTTTTATGACATATATATCATATTAATATTACTTCACCATAAATCATATTAATTTACTGAACTAAACATCAATACAACTTTTATACTCTGACACGAAAATAGTAACTGAATGTGATTAAAAGGACAATGTCACTTTAGTTTTACTTTGCTTGGGCATACGACTTTGTTCAAAGCATATAATAAATCATCCGATAGTACTAGTTTTTCTTCATAAAAATGTTTACGTGGGTTTATCCAGAAAGCTCCACTATACAATTATGTTGTCCAGTCATGAGGACTATTCATGATCAGTTTCTTCATGGGCCTTAACTGCTTAAAAGACATCCACTTTGTAGATAATATACTTTCCATAGGATTGATGGTAATCTTGTAATAGGAAAAAAAAAAGATTCTTTAGTCACGAGACTCGAAGCACTTCTTCGACTTTTGGTGGATATTGAACCACATCTCCGTGATTGATAGAATCTAGATCATTAGTACTCCTCATATTGCATTCAATGATCATTTGAAAGGTGAATTAATGGATGGATTGGATCATCTAGTGACTCACATCACATTGCAATTTTTCTTTAATTAGCTATCCAATTTGGTATCTAAGGACAGATATATTCTTAGCAATAAGCTACAACAATCGAATTCTTGACAGCAAAATAATGTTAGCTTAAAGTCTAGTGATTATCTCTGGGAAATTGACCCTGTGACTTCCCGAATGGGAAGCACTGACTTGACCAATTAAGCTAAACCTTGATTTCTCATTGATTTCCCATGCAGATTCTTTGGTTCTTTGTTCACATTAATATCTCATTATATGGTATGACATAATTAAGGTATACTTTTATGATTCAGTAATTCATTGGAAAAGTATGTAATCCTATAATCTTGATATGGTATACTGGCATGCTGGTGTAACTACTCACCACTGGTTCACTTTACAAACACAGTCTAAATAGCACTTACCTTTAGTGATCATTTTTCACCTACATCTATGGTTCAGTCTGATCTAAAAACACAGAAATAACATTCTGTGAATGTTGATCATATTATTCACTAATTATTTGTTCGATTACTGTCCTTTACCAATAGCAGTTGCTTGGCATTTCTCTGGTCCATTATTGCAAGAACACAACTCTCTCACTATGATCTCCTAGTAAATTTAATTTTGCATTGCAATTGCCATTCAAATTACATGTATCTGCTCATTTACTACTCATATCATTTGTATATTGAGCATCATCAAGCTACATGATGGTATATTTAGTCTCAGTGGAAAACCATACAGATTGGATTAAAGTTCAGATGTTGAGTATAATGTTACATGACATTCGTCATGGTTAAAGTTGTCTAAAGAGAAATGGGAAGAAGAAACAACCTATTTTGGAGCATAAAAGAAGAGTATTGTGGTATTTCGGAACATAATGGAAGAATTTGGTAACTTGGTATTCTAAAGGTATCACTGTAAGGTCTATCTAAGAATGATGCACCGAAAGAAGCAATATTAGCAATCAACCAATGAAGTTGAATAATTATGGTAATAATTTTACGGAACTTGGACGGTATGATAAGTGTGTACATGACAACATCTATAACAATTTTCCACTAATGGGAGAGCCACATTGTAAAGTTTTCCATAGGTGACTCACTATATGAAGGAATTATGGACAACAAGACGTATGATCAGGTAATTTTCTTATGTGGATAAGCGGATTACATATTGAATTTATTTTTCAGGTATTACCCAAGTTGGGAAGGGTAATGTATGAAGTTACATGATGACCAAGTAATGATAACTTGGAAAATATAGAAAGGAATGTTGAGAGTGGAATGTTTCATGCTAGGAAGGAATGTTTTCCAGCTAGAATGAAGATACTATTTAAAGAATCTTTTGCCCAACTGGAGGAAGGGGTCAATTTATGATTAAGCAATCAACTGGTATCGAACGTGACAAACTTGATGAGATAAGAAAATAATTCTTTGAAGTACTAACTGTTAAATAAGTCAACATTGGTCAACAAATCTCCGTGCAAATCAATTAAGCATGATATAGAGTTAAATCATGATGGAAATAGTATTTGCAATAGCGATATTGGAATCAGGGATTTTAATTTTGAGGTAAGATGATTTAAATAATGATGGTATCACTAGTAATGAATTTCACCAAAATTTCCTTTGGGAAGGAAGAATATATGCCGAGAGATTAAGACTCAAGATTATAATTATGAAATTTAACGATGTACTTAGATGTCGAAATGATTATTGAAAAGTGATTGACACCTTGATGAAAACATACTGACAATGTTGATGAACATATGGTTCTTATAGTGATAAGGTATCTATACGATAATAGCGATATGCATAGGAATTATGACATTATGTTAAGGTATATTGACATTTTCATGTACTACCTGATGATAAGTATTTAATGTTCAATACTCATGACGGATACAATATGCATAACGTGGCATATGAATTATGACGTTATAATATAAGGATTATTGACATGTGGTTCATTTATGTTAACGCATGATATGTCTTGATATAATAATGTAATGGTATAACTGAAGCATGCGATAGTTCCATGCCATGCGTAGGCATGCAGTTCCTTGCAAGAGTTGGCACGTGGATTATTCCTATCATACTATGATGGTATGGTTAATGCACTGGATGCATGTTGAGATGTGATGATTCACAGGACTCCACAAATAGGCCAAGAGGGCCAGTTTATTTGATGATCTCGTGCGAGCCCATACGCACGAGGGAGAATAAGTAACACCATATGGGCTGGGGACAAAACTGAATCAACACTACATATGCCAGTGGTTCCTTTGTCTTGTGTATAGCTCTTGATGGATAACTCTTGAAGAGCTATGGGACCATCTTGAGAAGGCTTGGTGCCTGACGATTCCAGGCTTGGTGTCTGATGTTCCAAGCTAGGTGCCTGTTGGGATGCCGAAGTCTGGAAGGGATGTAAAGGACTTCGATGCCTGGGGCTGTGCGCCTTAGTAGTTGTGGAGGGAGTGGCCCAGCCTGCGAGATGCCCGGGGTCATTGAGTACCGGACCGGATCCCTGCCTTGGGGCAGATGAGGTCACCAGATGCCTGCCTTGGGGCAGATGAGGTCTGAGTCAGGCGCGAGCCTTGGGGCCAGCCTTGGACTAGGATACAAACTGGGTCAGGCTTATGCCTGGTGCCGAAAGTGGGAAAAAAAAGGACAGAGATTCCTTGAGATTTCTCGGGGTGTTGGGGACTTTCGATGCCTACTGGTTATACTAGTTCAGCAGAGGGTGTTGGCAACATGAAGTAAATAAAATAATAAAAATAATACATAATAACTTCGGGACGAAGTTCCTTAAAGTGGGAGAGTATGTAATATCCCTCCCTTTAATAATAAATAATAATAACTAAATACAAAACTAATAATTAATAATAAAAATAATGAATAAAAATAAATAATAAATAATAATAATAATAAGTAATAATAAATAAATAATAATAAATAAATCACTTGATAATAAATAATAAGAATAATAAATAATAAATGATATTAAAAATTATATAAAAGAAATAAGTAAATAAAATAAAAATAAAGATAGTAATAACCATATTTAAGCTGTAAATAAGAATAAATAGAAATAAAAGAAGAAAATTATCAAAAAGAAGGAAATAAAACAAGAAAGCTAAAAATCAAAAGAAAAGTAAAGAATAAAACAAGAAAAAAAAGTTCCATGCAGACACATGGAGTGTGTGCATGTGGTTCCCCTTCCAATGTTTTGTTCTATTTAATAAATGGTGAGGAGGATGGAGGTATCCATCATTTCGAGATTCTATCTGTCATTCTCTTGGGAGAATGGTATACTAAGACTTAGGAGCACTGGCAGTTGTCATTGATTGAGGGCTCGGGGGTGGCCAGTTGTAGCAGACTCCTGCACAATTGAGCCTATGGTTGGGAGGAGAGTCGTCCCCAAAACCCTGTTGCGGTAAGCCTACTTCTACCACAGGTAAGCCCAGGTAAGTACACTTCATATTTTAAATTTAATGTTAATAAGTTAATTAGATATCTATTTTGGGGCTATTACAGTCATAGCATGCATTTTTGATATGGCCTTGCATTGATGGCTGGACCCTAGTTATAGTGATGTTTATGAGTTGATACATTTACTTGCACATGTCAATTTTCTATTATGATTATGTTATATATGTATCACGCTAATTTGGTGATCTTGCAGACAAGGTATCTTCCCCAAGCTATACTAAGGTACATTTGTTTATTTTGATTTGGTTTATCTGACATATTATGCATTGTGGGAAGAGAAAGATCAAATGGCTAGCAAGGCACTATTCAGATTTGGCAGTTACATTGAGAAGTTTGAAGGAAGAGATTAGGAGTTGTAAGGTGGATAATGACCGACTCATACAAACACAAGAGAAGCAAGCAGAGGTCAATGCTATACTTCTTGAGAGTTTTTCAAAACTTCAGCAACAAGGCCTGCTTCGGATCAGCCATGCACATGAAGATGGGACTAATGGAGCATATGGCAATAGATCTCCTGGTAGACACAGGTCAGATAGATCTGATACACTGAGAGATGGTAGGTCGTTAGACACTTCGGAAAGGAGGGGCGATGAGTACAGGTATTATTCTAGTTCTGGTTCTAATAGACATCACGATCATCATCACTATCATCCTTATAGGAGGAATGATAATAAATACTTACCAGATGAATTCAAGAAAGAAAAACTACCTACTTTTGATGTAGACGTGAAGAAGTTGGAAGATGGAGAGGCTTGGATACTTGGGATGAACAAATTCTTTACATTGCATGAGTACACAGATAACATGAAGGCTAGAATAGCTATCTTTAGCTTGAAAAGTAAAGCAGGAATCTAGTGGGAAGATGTTAATCTAGTTAGATACATCAGGACAAATGACTTGAGTTGGCGGGAATTCAAGAGGCTTTTCAAGAAGAAGTACTTGTCAGAAAGGTGCTATGACAATAAGGCTAAATAATTCTGTGAGTTGAAGATGGGATCAATGACAGACGAAGAGTACATGACCAAGTTTCTGGAACTAATGAGGTATGTACTGTATCTTACTAATCAGAAGGCTAAAGTTCAAAGATTTGTCAGTGGTTTGCCATTAGTTTTTAGAGATCAGATTGAGTATGATAAACCTCAGCCACTTGAGGAATTTATTGGATAAATGAAGCATTAATATGAGAAATCAAAGCATAAGAATGAATATCAACATGGATGGAAGGGAAAATACAAAGATAGAGGTAAATGGAAGCTTAAGAGGACAAAGCCTCAACATGCAAATGGGAAAGAAAATGTGGCTCCGCAAAAGAGATTTAATGCAACTAGACAGGGACATGGGTCACAACATCAGCAACATAGAGGTGAGGGAACTAGTCAAATGGAGTGTTGGGCATGTGATGAGGAACACCTTAGGAGATATTTTTCATAGAATCAAGGTGGAAGGCCTAAGATATACAGTGCACAGGAGGCACAAACTATTTGGGACATTGGTCAGAGTATTCCACGTATATATGCAATAATGGAAAATAGGCAGGTAGAACACCATGCATCTATCATTGAGATGGATAGTAGGCTTTGTGATCAAGTTATTTCTATTTTGATTGACCCTATATCTAATTATGGCTATGTTAGTCCTGACTTGGTGGATAAGAGTGGTTTGAATCAGGAATTGCATGCAAAGTCTTGGTTAGTGCATTTAGTTATAGGTACAAAGAAGCGAGTTCATCATTTGGTAACAACTTGGCATTTGATTTAAATGGTATGCCTACAACAACACAATTGAATGTGTTACCGTTGGGATCATATAGTATGTTGTTGGGCATGGATTGGTTGTATCTACATAGAACCAAGGTTGACTTCTATGACAAAGCTATTGAGTGTGTTGATGACAATGGAGAAGCAAGAGTCTTGCAAGGTAAGAATAAATCCACATTAGTTAGGATGGTGACAGTTATGCAAGAAAAGTGTAGCTGCAGGAAAGGGTGTATGTTGTTTGCAGTACACATTTCTAGTGATAAGGGTAAGGAGGTTGAGGATGTAGATGTATTTCCTGAGGATATTACAGAGTTTCCACCTCACAGGGAGGTAGAATTTTCTATTGAGTTAGAGCCAAGGGCAGCTCCAACATCAAAAGCACCTTACAGGATGAGCACACATGAGTTGGTTGAGTTAAAGTTGTAGTTGAAGGAAATGTTGAACAAGGGATACATTAGGCCAAGTGTATCACCTTGGAGCGCATCGGTCTTGTTTGTGAGGAAGAAAGATGGTACTCTCAAATTATGCATTGATTACAGGCAATTTAACAAAGTGACTATCAAGAACATGTACCCTTTATCGCGGATTGATGACTTGTTTGACCAGTTGAAGGGAGCAACAATGTTCTTGAAGATTGACTTGAGATCCGAATACCATCAAGTACGGATTAAAGAGGAGGACATTTACAAGACTTCATTCAGGACTAGGTATGGGCATTATGAGTTTTTTGTTGTTCCATTTGGATTAACTAATGCTCCAAATACATTCATGTGTTTGATGAGTAGTGTGTTGCGTCCATATTTGGATAAGTTTATTATTATGTTCATTGATGATATACTAGTATATTCTAAAAATGAGGAAGAGATGTCAAGCATTTAGCAACATTGTTCATGTTTTTAAGGGAGCATCCGTTGTATGACTAGCTTAGCAATTGTAGTTTCTTTTAGACCAAGGTATACTACTTGGGGCATGTGGTCTCCAAGGAAGGAATTGCAGTAGATGCAGAGAAGATAAGGGCCATCATGGAGTGGGTAGCTCCTAAGAGTGTGGATGAGGTGAGATCTTTCATGGGTTTGTCCTGATATTATAACAGGTTCATCAGGAACTTCTCATAGGTTGCTTATCCCATTACATCATTACAAACGAAAGGTAAGAGGTTTGAATGGACAAACGAGTGTGAAGCTAGCTTTGAGTAGCTTAAGCAGTTGTTGACGCATGCACCAATACTGCAGATTACAGATCTGGACAAAGAGTTTTTGGTATGCACAGATGCTTGAAAGAGAGGGCGTGGTAGAGTCCTTATGCAGGATGGATAGGTGGTATGTTATGAGTCTCAGAAACTAAACAAGCACAAGCAAAACTACCCAAAACGTGACCTTGAGTTAGCATCAATTATACATGCACTGAAGATGTGGAGGCACTATCTTCTTGGCAAGTGGTTTGTGCTTATGAGTGATCACACTGGGTTGAGGTATTTGTTTGACCAGCTGAATTTGAACACTAGATGGTTGGCCATGATCAGTGAATTTGATTTCGATATCAAGTACATCAAAGGTAAATAGAACATGGTGGCAAATTCTCTCAGTAGACGGGTATAGGTACATCACTTGGCAGCTGTGAGCTCCTATGGGACGACTTACAAGATAGGATCTTGCAGGCAGGACAACATGATGTCAGGTATATGGAGATTGTGCATAGGTTGCAGTAGGGTGATAGTACAGTTACAAGTATAGGTCATGGTACATGTATAGGTACAGGTGCAGGTATAGGTACATGTAGTGGTACAGGTGCAGGTATAGGTACATGTAGTGGTACAGGTACAAGTATAGGTACAAGTACATGTATAGGTACAGGTACAAGTGCAGGTGAACAAGGCATGGACTATTGTCTTACAGCAGATGGATTGGTCAGGTTTCGAGACAAGATATATGTATTGGATAACAGTGAGCTCAAGAAGATGATCTTGAGGGAATTTCATGCGAAACCATATTCAAGTCACCCAAGTTATCAGTAGAGACTGATAATGATGAAGAGGTATTACTATTGGCTGAATTTGAAGATGGATTTAGAAGATTTTATGGCTAGACGCTTTGATTTTCAGCGAGTGAAGGCAGAGTGTAAGAATCGAGGTGGTTTTCTATAGCCGATTGTAATTCCAGATTAGAAATGGGAGGTCATTTCCATGGACTTCATCATGGGGTTGCCGAAGACAGTGAAGCAACATGATTCCATCATGGTCATTATGGGTAGGTTGACAAGAGTTTCACACTTCAATCTAGTGAAGTCTACATACTCAATTAGTGATGTGGTGCAAGTGTTCATCAGAGATGTGGTTAGACTACATGGTGTTCTAAATAATATTGTGTCAGATGGGTATGTGAAGTTTACTTCCAAGTTTTGGAAGGAGTTATTTACAGGTTTGGGCACAAAGTTGGCCTTTAGCACAACTTATCATCTACAGACAGATGGAAAGAGAGAGAGGGTCATCATGATATTATAGGATATGTTGAGGATGTATGTGATTCATCGGCAATGGAAATGGGAAGAGTATCTCCCTTTGGTAGAGTTCACGTAAAACAACAGTTATCAAGAGTCATTGAGGATGAGTCCTTTTGAGGCATTGTATGGGTGGAGTTGTAACAATCCCATTAGTTGGAGTGATCAAGTTAGCAGAGTATTGATTGGACCAAGTATGTTGGCAGACATAGAATAGGGGATGCAAGTGATCAAGAAGAATATAAAGGCAGCATAGGATAGGCAGAAGAGTTATGCAAACAAGAACAAGTTTTTCAAGGATTTCCAGGTTGGGGAACAAGTGTACTTGCGAATCAAATTGAAGAAGAGATTCTTACGGATTGGATCATGTGCCAAGCTGGCACCATGGTTTTGTAGACCCTTTAGTATCATTGAGAGGATTGGGCCAGTATCCTATCAACTTGCACTCCGTTTGACAGTGAAAGTCCATGATGTTTTCCATGTATCTTTTCTTAAGAAGTATGTTAAGGATGTTGATCATGTAATTGACTGGTTTGTATTGTAGGTGGAACTAGATGGAGAATTCCAGCCGGAGACTCAGTGTATATTGCAAAAAAATGTGCCCATGCTCTAGAATCGAGCAATCGATCAAGTTAAAGTGCAACGGAAGCACTTTGAGCTCGATGAAGCTACACTAGAGATGGTGGATCATATGTAGCCATGTATCCTTCCTTGTTTTCTGGTTGAGGCAAAGTGGCTTGACATGGTGCTTTGGTACTTTCTTATGGTGGTTTGGTATTATCTTATGGTGGTTTGGTATTTGCTTATGGTGGTTTGGTATTTGATTATTGTGGTTTGGTATTTTTGTAGGGTAGTTCGATGTATGCTTTATGACGGTTTGATATATGTTTTATGATGTTTTGATATGTGCTTAGATATGATGACTAGTATATGTTTGATATATGTTTTGGTATATGGTTCAGCATACGTTTTGGTATATCTATATTTATGGTGATGTTGCTATATGTACCCCATGAGTATGGATGTAAATACCGTAACGAGTTGTGTTATAAAGCTCCACTATGTGATATGGGTGTCATGTCATTATGATAATCTTATCATGTTATTATGCTATCATGTGGTTATGTTATTAAGATGTTATTATGTCATATGAATTGGCACTCAGTAGGATGATCATTGTAAATATTGTAATGAGCTGTGATATAAAGCTCCACTATGCGGTATGTTGTCATGTTGTCATGATATTCTTCCCTTGAGAAGGTCCTTCATTGTAAATACTGCATCAAGCTATGTTATAAAGCTCCATAAGAAATATGTCTTTTTTCAATAGGTTGTTGAGGTATATGAGTGATTGAACACCAAGGACGGTGTCCCCCAAGGGGGAGGGTTCTGTAACAACCCTGGTGAAAATTCCATGTAATAAAAGTTAAAGATAATAACCATGGATGAATGGGACACTTATTCCAAGTTGAATGTTGCACAAGACATCCTAGGGGGTGTTCATTTGGTTTTATGGCTAACGAAATTGGAAAAGGAAATGGCTAAGGCTTTGGAAAGGAAAAATGGAATTTTGGCACAATTATTTATGAAAATAATGGAAATTAGGAGAAAAGGAAGGTGAAATGTCATAGGTTGCATGTGATGAGGAAAATAATTGAAAATGAAGAAAATAGAAGCCTCATTCATAAAAAGGCTTCTAAGGATCAGTTGGAAACATTTTTCCAGTTTAGTTTTGGAGTTCTTTCATTATTCTCTCTCTATCTCTCATACTCTTCGACCTTTAGAGTTTTCTTAGAGCACTTTGGCATTGGAGCAAGAAAGGCAAAGAAGGTAAGAGGAAGAAAATATCAAGCAGGGAAAGGGAGGATCAAGCAGAGACAACAGGCTTCATTACAGGTATCAACTTGCATGTGTATTTTCCTTGCTAGATTTTGCATGCATGGGATTGCATGTGTTTCTTTTCTACCATGGCATGGGTTTTGACAGGTGTGACAGTATTTTCAGCCTAACCTTGCCATTTCTTGATAGCTTTGATGAGATGGGTTATGTCATTTAGTTTATGTGGGATGGTTGGATTGGATTCGAAGCTAAGTGGGTGGATCTCTGAATTGACAAACACATGGTGTAGTGGTCCCTGAATCAGATTGAGGATGCACGAAGCCACTGGCCTAGTAACCCCTAATCTAGATTGTGGGTTGTAGTAAAGCCAAATTGTGTGCTTCGGTGGGCCTACGAATCCTTACTGGTGAATGGCAGGATATACGATAAAGCTAAGAGGTGGATTTTATCTCCATTGGGCCTAGTGATTCTAGGATGGAATGCACAGTAAAGCCTGGATAACATCTCTCAGTGTAGGGCCTAGTGATCCCTAGATAAAAATGTAGATGTATGGTAAAGCCTAAGGGACTAGGATGCACTCAAATTCCTCACGGTGTAAGCGAAGAACGCCAATGGAATACACATTGATTGATTTTATTGATGTTTTCTATGAGTCCCACATTCATGCTTGGAATATGGCATGAGGGTGATTGGCTGAAGAGAGACTTGGCTCAGCCAATCTATGGTCGAGTGGAATGTGGTAGTCCCATCGTCAGTTGGTTCATTGCATTGATTAATGAGAAATTAATTCCATTTATTTTCATGTGTAAATTTATTGGTGTATATATGGATTTTGATGGCTGATATGTTTATTGTATTTTTGTTCCTATTGTGCTAGTTATATTCACATTTTATAATAGCAGTTATGTTTGGCTCTCAACATGTTTTTACTTGTATATGAAGGTACAATGTTTCTATGACCTAATAGATGAATATGAATCAAATGGCATGAGGGAAAAATGGTTTATAGTGATTCTCAGATAAATATGAGATCCATACACTTAATTCTATTTTTTACACCTGTACGTCACATGTCGATGATATGTTTGATGAAATGCTTGTCATGGCTAGTAGGGGTATTGTTAAGGTCTTGTTGATATTATTGCTTTTGCATCGTTTTTTCCTAGTACTTTTATTGATTTCAAGATTCCATTCCATTCTAGACAATGGCTTGGGCTCTGGGCTTGAAAAAGTGGCTTAAATCCTAGGGTTGCTGGTACAAAACTGGCAAGTTTGGTCCACTGTCACTGGCATGTAGGCCTATGAGAGCGACTTTAGGTTTCCGGTCACTCCCTTTCCCATAGCATGAGAGAGACTATGGCCTCAGAGGTCGAGAACAATAGTGGGACCCAGGGACAGGCCGTCTAAGTGGTTGACTTATCTCTTGAGGGTTTTGTTGATGATGTTGCATGACTGTGTGTGATGTTTAAACGATTCCACTTCCTTAAGGTCACATAAGACTTCAAATATGATGATAGTAGCCTCTCATCTCATGTTTAACCTAGTTGGCATGGTTAATTGGGTGGATGCAGGAGGAGGATGTTACAGTATACTCAAAAACATTTTTTGTGTAGAGAACAATAACATAGGCCCCATGTCCCTTTCTCCACTGCAAAACTATCCTGATTCCTATAATTCCTCATAAGAGGCCTTAAGTGAGACTTCACCTACTCGTAGGTGATGCCAAAAGGGTTGGTGTTTGAGGGGTTTTGTTGGTTTTTTAACTTTAATCTTGGGTCTGCCCAATGTGCGCCAATAGAGATCCTACTGTATTCCCAAAGAATTTATCCTGTATTCTAATAATCAGGCCTTGTAGTTTATCAAGCTCGATAAAATTGAATTTAAGGCATGTTAAATGGATTGATATTTTGCAAAGTTTTACATTTGTTGTCAAACATAAAATCAGGAAATCAAATAAGGTAGAAAATGCATTAAGTAGAGCTAATCTAATCATACATAAATTCCAATTGAATTTTGAAGGTTCAATGGTTTGAAAGACATAGATAAGAATGATCTAGACTTGAAGAAAGTTTGTGTAGCTTGTCAAAACCCTGAAAGTAGAAAAAAAATGCCATGGTTATATTGTATGACACAAGGATTATTGTCAAAGGCATATGATCATGAATTCCAAAACATTCAATGAAAGAAAATTTGCACAACTATGTGCATCATATTTTTGGTCAGGTATGCAAGTTGGCATTAAAATATTTGTTGAAATATGCATAATATGATAACATGCAAAATAAAGAAGTTAGAATGATGGATCACATCACCCCTTACCATTTCCAAATAGATCAGGGTCTTTATCAACGTGGAATTTGTGCTAGGATTGCCAAAAACACAGATGTAATGACTCAATCTATGTTGTTGTTGGCATACATTATAGCATGCAAAAATACAAATGATGTAAATAACATCACAAGTTTTTTTTTTTAAAGAAGTAGGTAGAAAGCATGGATTGTCAATCAATATTGTCTTTGATAGAGATACCAAATTTGTGGGGCATTTTTGGAGATCTCTTTAAGGATTCTGGGAAATATCTTAAAAAGTTTGGTAAGTGAACATCTTGAGTAATGGGATCAGGTACTTTCTCAAGAGAGTTTACATACAAAATCTCACCTAATAGAAGCACGTTATTAAGTCATTTTCAAATTTTATATGGAATGAACCTAAGGGGGATTTATGAGCTAAGAAATCTTGGGAAACAAAAATTGATAAGTGTTGATGGTGAAGATTTTGTAGTTAGTATGCAAGAATTATAGGATAAAGTTAAGCAAAAGTTATAGGAAATTAGTAATAGGTACAAATAGAGAGCTTACTCAAAGTGAAGACAACTAGATTTTGACATCGGGGATTTGGCTATGGAACACCTTCAAAAAAGAGATATTCCCTAAGGAGGAGTATAACAAATAGAAAATAAAATATATTGGACCATGTAAAGTCTTGAGGAAATTTTGCTCAAATTCCTATGAAATAGAACTTCACAGAGATATTGGAATTTCTCCAATATTTAATGTTTTAGATTTGTACCCCTTTAAGTAACCAACAAATGTTTCAATAGGTGCACTTGTCTATGGTGAAATTCAGACCATTAAATTGGAAATGTAACTACCTCTAGCACAAATAAAGTAGACTGGTATAATATTAGATAATAGGGTGGCTAAAAGGACCAAAATATTGTGTAATTTCAATCCTTGATCAAGTAGAATAACCAACTAGTCAAAAACATCATTTGGAAGACAAAAACAAAAGTTTCCAAATATGGTACTAGTATTTAAGAGCTCCAAAAAAAAAGTTCATGAATGTATCTTTTGCTCTCTAAGAGTTTGATGCAAGATAATCTTTCCATTACACACACACACACCTGTGTGTGTGTGTGTGTGTGTGTGTCACATGTATTTTTCATAATTATAAGAAGCTTTAGGAACGCTAGATTATGTAGAATTCTAGAAAAATTATGTAATCAAAACTAATTGTATTTGTTTGGAAACTAGTTAAAACAATCTCCTAAGGTTGATAAGATTCCTCTAAAATTCCTCCAAGTTTATAGGAGAGGAATTCTCTCTTGGAATATAGAGATATTTCTTTCCTCAAGAATTAAAAGGGATGTAATGCATATGTTGGGGAGGTAAGAAAGGTATGGATCCTCAAATAATAATTATGAGTGAATTATTTATGGTTTTTGTTTTGAGTTCATTTTCATGGCCATCAAATGATAATTTAGATGATATGTTCATGATGAACCTCCCTTTGGCTTCATGAGCTTATGTGAAAGAGTTCTCTTGTGATATTAACATGCTTAAATATGGTGCATCCTAAATTTATTGAGCCTGGTGGCTATTGTTAGATAAATTAGACACTTAGGGGGATAATGACCCTACTAGTGAATCAAGTTTATCCTTGTTCTTTATATACAGTTTTGAGGCATGTTCTTAAAACTATCATTCATTTCCCTTATGATGGTTTTCCTTAAAAATTCAAAGTACTCTTCATAATGATGAAGTAGATGACTGCTAAGAAAGAGTTTGATAAAATAACTATCTAGGATTGTATATTGTATTCTATTAGGACTTAGCAAGTAAACCTCAAAAAATATTCAAATGAGACGTGAAATGAGTTATTTTCTAATATTATAACTGTGTGAAGTGAATACGTTATTCCTATGTGTGTGGGGTTGGGGGGGGGAGGGGGGTGGTGGGCACTTATTGACTCGAGTGCATGTATATGGACAAGAACTCATGAACAAGATAGTTGTGGTGTAAGAAAATATCTTTCTACCTAGTTTATTTTAGCTTGGAATTCATGTAACATGGCATGAAATGCTCACATAGAAAGTGGGAAAGAGTGCTCTCTTGGAGAATCATATATTGATCACTACCAAAAGGAAGCATAAAAATACATTGTTGGAATGCATAGTGTGAATGCATGGATTCTATTGTAGATTTTTACATGAATTTGATTGTGTAATATACAATGCTTTCTATGTTTTGGAAATATTATTGTTTCATAATGGCATTATCGTATAGGTTGTATTTTGTAGCACTTGATATAGTAGTATAAGGGGCCGATAAGATACTCCTCAAACAAAGCTAGTATGAGTTTCTCACATTACAAGTAAGGAAAAGTATTATGTGTGTTTCAATATATGACATGGTGTATTTTTTCATTAATTATCCCATGGAATAAAGCATCACATGTATGAATTTCCATTGGAATAATGATGAATCTTTGAAAATAAAAATTGATTTTAAGCCTATGTTGAGGCTATAAGAATTATTTTTCAAGATGTTATGGGCTTGGTAGTATGGACCTTGGAGAGAGTAACATGGGATTTCAATATTGATTGGTCCTTCGTTGAGATAGTGAATTGATATTAGGTTCTTAGAGTTAACATTTAAGATATTTTCTAAAATTGTGGTAGTTGTGAATTAGTAGATATTACTATGAAAACTAATTAAAATTGTGACAATTTTGAGTAGGAAAACCACATGGGAAATTTCTCTAAATATTATTAATGAAAAATGAGTATAGCTATGGTTATCTGATAATGGGCTAAGTGTTAATATATCTTGGATTGGACACATTGAAACAAAGAAGTTGCATGCTAAAGTAATTGCATGTGGATGGACTACAAGCATGCTTTGTCTAAAGAACAAAATTATGAAAATGATGAATAAATGAAAAGATGTAGGTGAATACCATGTATGCCTTAGAATTTCATCAAGTAGATTTTAGTTGCATTTTTGCAACATCAATGGGAATTTTTTTTGTATAGAAGTGCAAGGGGTGGGGTTCCCCTAGATTACCCTTTATTTACTTTAACTTTGTTGATATGACTAGACATGTCTCCTACATACTTTAAGGAAAAATATAAATAGTGAAAACATATTTAGATTTTTGTATAATCCTAACACTATGCATTAAATATGCCAAAGATGATGAGTTTTGGTTTGTCCAAACACGATTTAAGATTTGTTGTAATAGTGCCCATGTAAAAATTAGATATATTATTCAATGTAATCAATGTAATAATTTATCTTCCAGTGGTAGTTAGTTTCTTATAAGACATCCCTATGTATCTTTGTAAATGTAATGAGGGGTGTTTAAAAAAAATTCTACAAGGACCAAGTATAAATTTCTGGCATGTGAATCTATCATGTGCTAACATGTGGGAATATTTCACTAATGGTTAATTTTTTGTTTTTGACCAATTTATTGAAGTTGGAAATATTCTATCTTACATGTTGTGCAAATCTTTGGACTAAGGGGTTGTGAGAAGCATAACAATTTTTTTTTGAAGACTAGACCTCATGTTGTTTCAAGAAAAGAAGAGAGAAAGACAGAGAGAGAGGGGGGGAAGAAAAATTTCCATAATTTACAACAAGAAAATGTGTGAAGATATGAAAAATTCTACAATGATTTTTTTCTTTTCCTTGGCCAGTACAAATCCAAGTAGAAATGGACACACAATAGTAAAAAATATTAAAAATGGATCACACTCTCACAAGCATTATTCTAAAGCTTGATGATGTAGTTACCTACAATGAGCAACTTCATACAAAGGACAAATACAAGAGGCAACATGTTTGAAATGGTTTATGAAGAAATTATATGAGCTCCTAGGAAGTATCAATTGGATAGTTAACATTAAGAATGATGAAATAACTATGTAGGTATGAAATTTCTCATTCCAAAATAGTCGATGTTGTAAAGGGAATTAGGTGAGAATTCCTTTGAGTATAATTTTGTTATCTTTATTGATTGGAGCATGACTAAAGGTATGTATTTTATTAATACTTGGGTATGGTATGATTAAAAAACGAAAATTCTAGTAGAAATACATTCATGAACTAATATATCATGATTGACAACATATAGATGAGTAGTTTACACATGATACTAATTAAGTAGATACACGGAGGGAATTCATGGCTATGTGGTATATTGAACATCAATGTAGGGATGAATTGTGTGCATGCAACCATGAGAATTGGCACATAGTTTAGTATGAGTGTGTGGATAATGCACTTGTAATGAATGAGCATTTCATTCTATTTTTTATCACTAACAAAGGAAAATGTTGGAATTGTTAGTGTGTGTAAATTTTTAGGTCTTGCGAAAATGATACAAGGAAATTATTATATGTATGAATTAATAATAGCTAAATAATTTAGAGAGATCAAATACATTGTGATAAAAATATTATTAACTGGACAAGTCACCTTTATTTCGTTGATTGTAAGTTCAAGGTTAGGCAGAATGGTTTTGGATATGGTAATAAGTTCATGATGAACATTATGAGCTACTAACTATTATGAAATCCAAATGTATGAGGACAAATATCATACTTTTGAAATTTGATTCTTTTATGATGCATATTTGAAATTAATAAGTGGATCTTGACATTTTTGTAAAACAAGTTTCATAGACTCATGGTTGAAACTACTATGATGATATCTCATGGTAATTATATGTACATGATTTAGGAATTCCTTAGTTATAATTCTTTCTAAATCTCATTTATCTCCTATTATGAGTAAGTCTTGGAAATTGGTGAATCACCTAAGGGACTGTGTAATAGAGAAGGGGGTACCTAAGATTAGAGGTGAGTGATTGCAATGAATAGGAGGCTTGAATGAGTAACATGCTAGTTATGATCATGCGAACATTGGGTATTTTTGAGGAAATAGTGAATTGAGTTATATTCATCACAAAAATAAATGTGAAAATACAATTTGTCATACACATAAATATTGTGTTTAAATGCATTATCTATCTTGATTTTTGAACATCAATGGGATACTTATGCATAGAAAAGGATCTAATATGCATTCTTACTTGATTATGGCTATAGGCATATGAAGTTTTGAAGTTGTACGAAGACAAAAATAGATGATAATGTTGGTACAATTAAATAATTCATACATTTTGAATGTTGTTGCAACAAACAAAAACATTGGGTATGGTGTATTCTTGCAATAGAAATGAAGTTGAAGATGATGCTATAGGAAGGGGGAGAGGGTGTAATATCCCCATAATTAATTATAATTAGTGTCATTTTTATTTTGACATGAATATTTCATTACCATGCCAAATTGAACTAGATAAATCAAATATTGTATGTATTTTTTTTTAATTAATAAGAAAATGTTAGTGATTAAGTTTAAGATGAATGCCTCTTAGGACCATGATACCATAATATGAGGGGTGGGTTGGGGTGGTAGGGGGGGGGGAGAGAATGGGTTCAATATAACTAAAACACTTTTCTACCTTTTTCAATTATTTTTTTATGACAAATTAATTATGAGAATTATCATCCATTTCCCTTATTGAATTGACAAGCCAATCATTGAATCCAATTGGTGGAAGTACCACCTTCCATAGTTATGAGAGGAATAAGCTAAGTACCATGAGGAGGGCATTGGTGAAAGGAATGATTTATTAGACATTGGATAAAGAAACGCTCCTCGTGTGTTTCACAGTATGGACTAATTGACTCTCACATATCCTTATATTTAGCGATGTGATCATTGACTAAAACCTATGGGTGTTATTTTAATGGAAATCATGATTCCCAATAAGTGGTATCACAACATAGGTCACGAGTTTGAAACATACCAGGCTCAAGCTGGGGGTGGGGGGGATATTATTATACATTGGATAAACCAATGCTCCCTATGTGTTTCATGACATGGACTAACCGCCTCTCATGGATCCTTATATTTTCCAATGTGATCATTCACTAACACCTACAGGTTTTGGTTTAACGATAATTGTGATTCCCAACAAGGTTAAATATTCCTCTAGATGTTCTCCCTTAGAAAATCACCCCACCATATAAAGGGGTGAATTGCATGAGTAATGGGGGGCATGGATTTAAGGAAAGATTGGCCGAGTTGAAGGCTTCTGAATCAGACGCAGGTTCTGACTCTGAATCAAAACCTGATAAGGGAATTGACAAAGGGAAGCAGATCATTGATGCAGAGCCCAGTGCCACCATGGCCAAAACCAAGATCCAGAAGATTGAGCTTGAAGATCCAGAGGAGGGGGAACGCCTCTTCCACTCATAGATGTGGGTGAACGGTTCTCCACTGTAGTTTATTGTAGAAAACAGGAGCCAAAAGAACCTCATTTCAGTAGAGGTCGTGAAGCAGCTACGCCTAAAGACTACAACACATCCATAATCATACACCATAGAGTGGCTTCACCAAGGACGAGATCTTCACATCAGCCAACAATGTCGCCTTCCCTACAACATCAAGCCCTTCACGAATGAGGTACTTTGTGGCATTGCTCCTCTTGAAGTTTGTGATGTATTATTAAGACAACCATACTTGTGGAAGAAACATGCAATATATGAGTCTAGTACTCGCTATGTGATTTTTACTTTGGCTAATAAGTTGCACAAGATACCGAAGGTAGCCCCGCGTACTGTCATCTCTTTGATCACTGCAAAGCAATGCAGTAAGATCATTTACCAAACCAGGAAATTTGCTTTCCTTATGACTCACCCCAGGGCAAGAAGAAGGTTGTGGCCACAACTTCCAGGCAGGGCTCCTCTGCACAACAACAACAAATGGACAAGGTTGTGGAGGAGTACAAGGATATTTTCACCTCACCCATAGGGGTATCTATGCATTGTCAGACCAAGCAATCCATCGATCTGACCCCAGGTGCGCCACTACCCAATGGACCGATCTATCAATGCTCTGTTATGGAGAAAGATGAGGTCGAGAGGCAGATTCAAGAACTATTGCAAAAAGGGCACATCAGGCCAAGCTCATCACCTTATCGGAGCCTGATTGTATTGGTACAAAAGAAGGATGGGACTTGGAGGCTCTATATTGACTATTAGGCGCTGAAAAAGATCACAGTCTAGAATAGGTACCCAATCCCATGGATTGATGACCTTCTAGACCAGCTCAAAGGGGCCAAATATTTTAGCAAGGTTGAATTGAAGTCAGGTTATCACCAAGTGCCTATCGAACCCTCTAATGTGTGGAAGAGTGCCTTCAAATCCAAGGAGGGAATTTTCGAATGGTTGGTCATGTCGTTAAGATTGAAGAACACAACTACAACCTTCATGAGACTGATGAACGACATCTTGTGACCCTTCAACAATGCATTCATGGTGGTGCATTTTGATGACACCTTGATCTTCAACCAATGTTGGGAAGAGTACCTCCACCATATTCGACAGGTCCTTCAAACCCTGCGACAATGTGTGTTAACTTGGGGAAATGCACCTTTGGCCTGACCGCAGTTCAATATATGAGATACATCACTAATGAGCAAGGTGTACATGTGGACCCATCCAAGATACAAGTGATTTGGGAGTGACCAGCCCAAACCACTCTAGTAGAGCTCCTCATATTTTTGGGTCTTGCCAATTTCTATGTAGGTTTGTGTTGGGGTTCTCTCATATCACTTAGCCTTTAAGTCAAGTCACTAAGGTTTGAGTGAAAGAAAAGCTTTCTTAGTCGTAAACCCAACAAAAAGTGTTCTCCGAGTTGAATAATTTCCTTTGTTCTGCACCAGTGTTCACAATACCAGACCTGCAACAACCATTTGAGATTGAGACAACTACCTCTGACTATGCTATTGGTGGGGTTCTTACTCAACATGGGCATCAAGTGGCTTACCAGAATGAGATACTTTCAAACACAGTCTGAAAGTACCCCACTTACGATAAAGAAATGTATATAAACAATTATCATTTATAAATAACTAGTACTTAATTACAAGATCTATTAATTAATTAAACTATTAATACAAATTAACATTGAGTAGTAAATAGTTATAATAATGATTACTATTTTTAATTATTAATACTAATTATTAAGACTATCATTATTAATCTATATTAAGATTTAGTTATATTAAGATTAAGGATTAAGTATTTGATTAGATTAAGATTAAGTATTATTTAATATTCCATTAATAATTGGATTTAATAATAATAATTTTTAATACTTTAAAATTAATAAATTAACTCTTCAATAATCATTCAAAAATTATTCAAAATTACAATAAAACCTTAAAAATGAGGATAATAATATATATTAATAAACAATCTGACCTTCATCTCATCCTTAAATCAACTCACCTCATAACTATTTAAATCTCTCAATTAAGCTCTTCTACTATCAACATTCAAGAAGTCCTGATGATGGATCCCTATTAGGATTTGAAACATTGACGAAAAATGGATTTTACTATGGGTTCTCTGGTAACTAAGTCAAAAGAAATGTAGTCCATTGTGAAAGCTTGACGTCAATGGAAGCACTACATTTTGGGGAAGGAAACGGTCATCCACACAGACCACCAACCTCTATAGTTGATACAAACACAAGGGAAGTTGTAGAATGATTTCCATCGTAAATGGTCCACCTATCTACAATAGTTCCATTTGAACATTAAGTATAAGAAGGGAAACACCAATAACATCATTGATTACTTAGCCGATAACTGGCCATGGCGCTGATCTCTGTGTTCGACTCCTGTGGGCATGAGACATCAGGGTGGTCAGATCTTTAGAAGAGTGATCCAGAATTCAACAACATATACCAAACACTCTTGGAAGGGAAGCAAGTTCCAAATTTTCACCTTCAGGATGCACTGTTATGCCACCTTGGACACATTTGTGTTCCTTCAAGTGAGTGTGCCAAGATGATTTAGGAGGCACACTACATTCGGGTCATTGGACATTTCGAAGTAGAGAAAACAAAGGCAGTATTACAGAAGTATTTTTATGGGTCGAAACTTCATCAAGATGTTGGGAAGCACATTAGATCCTGCACCTCTTGTGCCATTACCAAACTAACCATCAAGAAGCAAGGCTTGTATAATCCTCTACCTACTCCTAGCTAACCTTGGGAATCTGTATCCATGGATTACATGTCAGGCCTTCCTTCTACTAAGCATGACAATGATTGTGTTTTCGTGGTTGTCAACATATTCTCCAAGATGGCCATCATGACAGTTTATAAGAAGAGTATCACGACAGAGGCCACTGCTAAGTTCTTCTTTGAGCGAGTGTGGGTACACTTTGGGATCCCACAGTCCATTATCTCATATCGAGAACACATATTCCTAAGTGCATTTTGGTCAAGTCTCTGGTCGATGCTAGATACAAAACTTACTAAGTCCACGATTTTCCATCCCCAAACTAATGGCCAAATAGAGGTTGTCAATAGGATGATCATACACATTATGTGCATGTAAAACTCGAAGCATCCACACAGATAGGATAAAAGTCTCCCCTATTTCCAACACAGCTACAACATAGCTCTCCACATCTCAACATGCCATAACCCCTTTCAAGTGGGGCTGGGATTTCAGCCATTATGCCCCATTGATGTGGCCATACCATTTGCAACCACTCAGGTAGATTTGGCTCACGTTCAGTATGAAGCTGAAAGGGATAAAAACTTCATTGAGTGCATTCAACACATCAGCCAATAGGTCCATGATATATTGGATAGAGCCAATGCTAAGTACAAGTAGCGCCATGTTCAAAATTGAGTGCCACACAAGTTCTAGGTGGGCGACAAATTTTGGCTACATTTGCAGAAGGAGAGCCATGTTGGACCCTACCGCAAGCTTCAACCTCTCTGATATGGCCGATACACCATCACCAAGACCATCAATGATAATTCCTTCGAGCTCAGCATCCCATTGTTCCTTGGTCTGCACCCAGTGTTCAATGTAGATCACCTTCAACCATACTTTCCGCCATTGTTGGACACATTTGACATTGCAGAATAGCTCACACCAATAGAGCTCAAACCGGATTGCATGGAATATGCCACAACTGAAAAGATTATGGACACACAGATCAAGAACACTCGCTAATAGAGGATACAATTATATCTAGTTGTCAATTCAGGTCAACTCCTTCACCAAGGCAAGTGGTTCACTGGGGACTAGGTTCAACAGAAATTTCCTCACCCCATGGAGGTTCTGCATGCAATGGGGACCAATGCTTCCTAAGGGGGGAGGAATGATCCATGTGGATATTTGTGTCCACTCACCTATTCCACCTAGACTCCCCCAGTAAGTTTCATTTGTTTCCTTGTTCGTTTCAACATTTACTATTTTTAGCAATTCTTTGCGTTTTGAACTTCCAGAGCAGTTTTGACCCCCTAATTGACATTTGTTTGGGATCCTCGATAGGCTCATATCCATAAGAAAGGGCCTATAGGGAAATTTGTATTACTCGACGAGACCTTTCCAACAAGGTATCGTACGTGCCAAACGAAGATAATATGACCAAGTTATGACCCCCTGAATTTGGCTGCCCAACTAACCCCAACAAGGTCCACAAACTTTTGTGTCACATCTCCTGGGGTTATGGTTTTGGTTGTTTAGGGTTTTCTCATGTTTTACAATAATAAATAGGCCCTTGAGCCTCATTGTAACATAGTTCAGAGGCATGTAGTTGCCACATCTCTTCTCAGAGATAAGCTACCGTCGCTCGAGCTATCTTATTTCCATTCTGTTTGTAAGCATAGTTCAATATTTTTCTATTAATGAAATGAAGTTTTTTTCTACTGCATCTATGTGTTTATGATTATATCTGTAAGTTGTTGCATTCTTGTTTAAGTTTGGACCAGTTAGACATTAGATAAATCAACGCTCCTTGTGTATTTCACAACATGGACTAACCACCTCTTGTGGATCCTTATATTTGTTAATCTGATCCTTAAATAACACCTACGGGTTTTGGTTTAATGATAATCATGATTCCCAACAAGGTTAAATAACCCTCTAGAAGTTCTCCTTTATAAAATTACCCCATCATATAAAGGGGTGAATTGCATGAGTAATGGGGGACAAGGATTTAAGGAAAGATACACGTGTGGTTGTAGGAGTGGTAGAGAAAGGTTGTGTTCATGAGTAGAGGATGTTCATAGGTAGAAAAATATATCATTTTTTTCATGCAAAGGGAGGAGGAGTGATTCAAGCCACAAACTTAGGGGTCTATCAGGAAAACCTAGTAAAAACACTTGTGTGTTGTCGCCAAAATTTGTCTAGGAATCTCTCTAGATAGTTGGAACATAGGACAATGAATCCAAGACCTTGTTAGGTGTATTAGAAAAATTGAAAAAGGATTTCCTTGGGGGACTATGAAGAAGTGAAAGGGAGACCACTTTTTTAATGTGTTGAGCTAGTAGAATGGTGCCTATAATTGTGGGGATCCTAAGATCTTGGGATGAGATGATTTGTGAAATTAAACCTCGAATATTTCCATTTTCCCATAACTACTTAAAGTTTCCCAAATACAACCTTCTAGTATCATGGTCTGGTTAGGGGGTTTTTATTTGAAGAAACTCAAGGTGAAATTGTGCCTATGGTTGGGTGGAAATCCACTCACCCTTAGTCAAATGGCCAAGTAGATTATTAGAAATAGATAAGTCTCTCTTTTCCATCAATAAATCACATCCATGCTTAATTCATTATGTGCTTGTGTGTGTTCAGTTGGGATAGTAATTAAGTTTATGGTTAAGAAATTTAATGGTTGTAATGATATATATTCCTTTCATCTTATCCAATGGTGAGGCATAGGTTTAAATCTATTGATTTTTCATAGGATCTTCTAAAATTATAATTGCTTCTTATGAATTCTTTGATTAATATTTTCTTGCATTCATATTCATTATAAATTAATTACATAATACTGTGGATAATTCGGATCATGCTACTCCAAAAAAACCACCACAGAAGCTTAAAGTCTAACAAAAGAATATCTTAATGTAGAAACTAAATTACAGTAAAATTATAAAGAGATATCCAAACAAGAACACAAAAATTTACCCTAGGAAAACCCAAATGGGGGAAAACCCAGTAACCTTTTCCATAGAGAAATTATTCAGTTCAAAAAGAGACATACATAGATATTATATTTAATCACAAGGTCAAACTGACCAACAAGGTAGACTTGGTCAAACCTATTACAACTTCCTCCTATTCAAGTCAAAGAGATTCCCAAGAACCTCAACTTGATTTGGTCTACTAGGGAAGAAATTTGACTTGCTTCTGCACCCAAGAATTTCGATCATGCTACCCAAGTATGCCTCAAAAAATTTGACCCTTCTATGACATTTGTGAGTTCACAATATAATGATAGATTCACAAGTGCAAGGTCAGAAGTGTGTGTGAGAGAGAGGGGGATCTTCATACCTTTTCATCCTTCTTTCCTACTCCTTCTTTTCTTTGATGCCCAAAATATGTCTTTCCTTGTGTGTTCCAAATTGTGCCAATGATAGGAGGTTGAGTGCCTTATATATACATTTATGGCTTTCTAAATGGGTGCATTTTATATTGGGGCTGACTTGACTAAGAGGAGGGCAAAATTGGCTTGTTTGGAGACAAAAATTTAAATATCAAAATTCAAAATTTTTCTTTTATAAAAGGACATGAAAAAAATGCCTTATATTTTCTCTTTTGATATTGACGTGAAGAACATGTCTTACATTTTTCATTATGTACATTTCAAGGAAAAAAATATTAATTATGAGGACCAGCCATAGCTACAAAATTCAATATTCCCTCATAGCTAGGGAAGTATTCATAATGACTATCTAGATGTTCTCTTGCCGAAAAATTTATCTAAGAAAAGGTTATAAAAATTCATCATCAACATCATCATCATTCAATTACCATAATCCTAGTCAATAAATTTGACACATGGGAAATCAACAACATCATCAAGTTACCATAATTTCGGTTAGTACCTTTGACCTATGGTGTATCCTCATCGTAATCCTAGTCAACACTCCTGACACATGGTAAATCATTAGCATCAACTAGTCACCATAATTCTGATCCATATAACACAGCGTATACAGACTAGTCATGGTTCACCATCATTCTAGTCAATATGCTTAACACAGGAAGAATGATTGTCCTCTATAGGAACATTAATTCTCCTCAATTTTAGTCAACACACTTGACATAGGAATAATTTTTATACCTAATGCCATCAACACTCTAAACCATTTTCACTATTGCTGGTCAACCTGACCTAGGGAGGATGATTGCCCTTGATGTTGCAATTTCATCACTCCCTCTTGTTGAGAGAGACATGATCAATCACTCTAAGATTTTCCTTGAAGTATACATACTTCATCCTGGAATAGAGTCTTTATCAACAATCTACTTGACTAAAGAATAGTACTAAAGTCACACTGCTTCCTTCTGTACCATGTCTCAGTACTAGATGTCACTGTGCTTCGACCTGTCATCATGGTCACCACATGCACCTGATCAAGAAAATCCTATAAGTAGTCTCTAAATCCATATTTCTTATCAACTTTCCAGCCAAACTACAACATACCCAACCTCATTAGTACTAAGTGTGAGAGATATCTGCAGGAAAATTTATGAAATAACAATAGAGCCCAAAATGAAGCAATATCTCGATGGCCTATTTCTATCTTCTACACTCTCTATCCAATATGAATTTGTGTATCTCTCTAGTTGCACTTCACTATTTGAGTCATATCTCAAATCATGACCAACTATTCCATGTTTATATTTCAACAAATTTTTAGTTACATGCCTTGTCTTAATCATAAGTTGATCCACTACTTTTTGGTTACCCTAAGTTGGTGTTCTTTCTGAAATATACCTTGTTGTGGCAATCATGGCTGCTCCCTCTATCACATCTATTTTCTAGCATATTAGTTATCTAACCCGCAAATCTCAATGATAGTCCATCATCTCGAACTTAGAGATTAAATCCCTCTGAAGCTAAAAACAAGGCTCCTTGACTTCTCCCTCTGCTATCGAAGCAAATATTTCTACCAAAAATGCTCCCTCTGACACATGAGTCCTTCTTCTATTTTTAGAAACAAACCATACAAGATCAACCTTGATCCATCAATCCAAATCTTAGGTGAAATCTTCTATTTTCAAGTAGGAGGTTTCTTCTTGACCCTAAAAGCCTTGAGGTGGTTCCATGCACACTTCTACCTCAAATTCTTCATGGAGAAAAATGGCCTTTACATCCATCTAATGTAATCCCATAACAAAAGAAATAATAATTCTATTAGAATTGTACCTGGAAACTCGAGAAATCATATTTTCATGATTCTCTCCCTCTTTCTAGGAGAACCTTCTAGTATCAAATATTGCTTTGTGCTTGCCATCTATTGTATGATAGATCTTGTCAATCTATTTAGAAGTCAACACTAACTTCCATTAGACACAATCCATGTATACTTCAAAAATTTTTATCTACCTACTCCCTCACTAGGAGGCCATGGAAGAATAATTATAACCCAAAAAGAGACAAAGACAAGAGGCTAACTAAAAACAACAACAATAATTAAATAAGAGAGATATAAGTTACTTATATTTTGAGGATCTTAAGGAAATGTCAATTCCCTCTTGATCTTAGCCTTCTTACATCTATCTTGCAAATTTAAAATCCTCATCCTCATCAGCAGCATGATGTCATTTCTTCCTTGCAAGATCTATGGTTTCTTCTTTCAAGGGAAACATTAATCTAGGTTCAATTCTAGGGTTTTATCCACAAACCCAAGGATTTTCGTGTTCAATACTTCCAGTCTTCTAGGATTTACAAACCCTAGTTTTTCAAAAAATCATTTTACACCTTTTTCAAATCCAACAAAATTTGTAATACCCATATCCAAAATTCCAAAAACCATAGAGTCCCTATGCTTCAGAAAACAATCAAGGATATTCCATCATGATATTATATTAAACATATGTGTCAATATCAGGGATCTTCCAATAAGATGTCTTCATCAAGAGAAAAATATGACAAATCCATATGATGTTATAGCAATCATGTATTCTTAGCTAAACATTTTATTTTTGACCCCTTCAACCCAAGTAGACTATCCTTCATAATAGTAATAATAATAATAAGGAAACACCAAGTTCTACAAATCACTCATCTTTCTTGAGAGGATATTGGTCTCAAACTTGAAAGGAGATCCAAACTCTTCTTCATTGTAAGTTTTTCATATCAAATGAACTTCCTCCATCAAGGTGTTTTTTTCTTCAAAAGCATATTAGTGATATTCCTTTGATGTGCAAACTATAGATTTCAGGAATGAGTATCCATACAAAGGATTTGTAACATATGTCATACCTTAGCATCAACATGTGAATACATCTTCTAAGACTTTTACTTAACGGTGCAAGATCCATGATTTTTTTTTTTAAGAGCTTGTAGCTTCAACATCATGTTTCTAATACAAGCCAACATCTTTAACACAATTTTGTTATATCATACATCAACTTTCAATATTAACCTTACCTTTCTTTGAGTCATAACCCAAAATTATAATGCTATCATTTGAAATGACTTTCATGCTACAAATCTAACAATATTTGAGCATGATTGAAGGAGATATATGAGTCTTATTACTAAAATTATAGGTTGAGGGACTCCTTCAATAGTTAGCATATCTTCCCTTGATGGTTTCTTCAAGGATCCCTTGATGTACTGTTGAGTCCTTCATTTTTTGGACATTTTTGAATAATTTTGCTAGAAAATAATTATGGAGATGACAAGCAGAAGCAGAAAAAGTAAATGGTAAAATGGGCCAAAAAGTGGGACTAGAAAGGAGAAAGTGGCAAGTGGAGAAATAAAGAAGTAACCTAAGGACTTGCCAAGGCCGCGAAAGAAGGATT
Source organism: Pinus taeda (assembly GCA_000404065.3). NCBI lineage: Eukaryota > Viridiplantae > Streptophyta > Pinopsida > Pinales > Pinaceae > Pinus > Pinus taeda. Next base: position 17,333 of record APFE031225252.1, on the reverse strand, counting down.
GAGACACCAATTTTGAAAGAATCAAAGTGAAAGTGGATCAAAGCAATTGGATTTTGTGAAAGTGGTTAAGATGGACCAAATCAAGCGAGCATAGATGAAAGCAAAGAAGAAAATCTATATAAAGTTGCATGGATTGAGCTGGAATGAGGAGATGGATATTTATTTCGACATGTTGTTGGAATTAGATATGATATATTTCTACATGTATTGTGATGTAATTTGGTCTTGTTTTATTTGACTATGTGGGAACTTTGAAAGAGATCTTGTGCAACCTTAGCAGATCTCCATTGTAATGGTCCAATTTTCAGAAATAATATAAAAGGAAGGTTGCAATATTATCATCATATGTTTTGTAATTTAATGTTTACTTGTTATGTATCACATTTTAAAATATTGTAATGCTTTATCAAGTAGTCCATTATATATTTCATATATTGCGCGCAAGGTTATTTGGGGCTTCCTATGTATTTAGAAAATTGATGAATATTACATGCAATAATATGAATCTTGACACTGTCTAAACTCCCCTATAACAGTTAATAATTCTTGGTATGTCTTGAGTGATACTTTTCTCCTTTGCAGAGGAATGAAAATTCCACTGTTGTGCTAGACTATGATGCAATATTTTGTTGACAGCTAGTGGTTGAACCCTAGGTCTACATGACAAAACTTTTTGCCAACATGTATGGCAACAAATTAGACTTGGTCCTATGCTATGACTAAGGATAAAATAATATTCTTATCAACTTTCATACAAGTCTTTTCAAGGAAGCATATTCAAGGCCATTTGGTAATCATTTCTTCTAAATGAATTTTATAAGAGAGTTTCCATGGTAAAACCTTTGATTTGAGTTTAAATTATTGTAGGTAAATTGAGTGTTGATACATACCTTTTATTCCAAGCATTAAATTGTATACTTATAGCTTCATTGGTATCTTTATAGGTCTATATTCCTAAGCTTAACTCATCACTATAGTGTGCTTTCATGGAAACAATGCCATGCTTGCTTGGTGGCAAGAACAGGTCTCCAATGCTTCAACCTTGCCATTTATGCTAAATCATTTAGTCCTTCTTCTTAGACAATATGTATTGTATCTTATATAAGTTCTAGTATCCATGTAAAATCTTCAAGTGGAACTAGGCATGAGGTTCATGAAACACTTAAGACATCGATCTCATCTCTTCTTCTATGTGCAATTCCTTCCATAACTCAAGGATTAAAGGTAGACATCATGCATAAATGATGACTTTGTTGGATTATCTTCAAACATAGATGTTTTCAAACATGTTTGGGTTACTTCCTCCAAAGTGACATCAACTTGTCTCAAAAAGTTTAGGGACTCAACTTTTTTTATCATTGTAGCAATTTTTCTTCTTCAATGTGCTATGATTCAAAGACTTCAGAGAAAAAGTACAATCCTTTTGCTTAGTTATATGACTTGTTGGATTTCACATATTAGGTTTCTTTATCGCTATGGTCATATTCCTTAGCCACATGTGGTCATATTCATACTGAGGCCTTTTAGAATTATATAGATTCAAAGATGTTTTTAGACTTCCTATCTAGGGATTTTGACCCTTCTTCAAGCACTAAAAATTTCTTGTAATTACTTTTACCAATGAATAGGCACCTTGATTACTTCAAGGGAAAACTTCCTTAGATGATTGTGGAGTCTTCTTAAGGATCTTGGAACTCTTCAAGACTTGAAAAGGATGCTCTTTTACCCATGCTCTAAAACCATGTTGATTTTCCATAGGATATTCTAAAACTAATAATTACTTCTTATGATTTCTTTAGTTACTATTTTCTTGCATTCATATTCATCATAAATAAATAAATAGTATATCTCAACCATAGAAACTAAATTCCAGTAGGATCATAGACAAACATTTACCCTGGGAAAACCCACATGGGGATAAAATCCAACAACCTTTTCTTTAGAGAAATTATTTAGTTCAACAAGAGACATACCTAGGTCTTCTAGTCAATCACAAGGTCAATTTGAACAACAAAGTATACTTGTTCAAACCTGGTCCAACTTCCTCCTAGCCAAGTCAAAGAGATTCCCAAGAACCTCATTCTATTCTGGTTTGCTAGGGAAAAATATTGGCCTACTTCTACACCCAAGAATCTCAATCCTACTACCTTGGTATGCCATAGAAAAATCAGCCATTTTTTCATGCATGCAAGGTCAAAGAAGAAAGCTAGATCCACACATTTAAAGTCAAATGTGTGAGAGAGAGAGACCTTCATACTTCTTCATCCTTATTTCCTCCTTCTTCTTTACTCTAATGCGTAGAAGATATCTTTCCTTTTCTGTTCTGAAATGTGCCAAGGAGAGGAGGTTGAGTGCCTTATATATATTTATGGCTAGATGAATGGGGGCCTTTTTGATTGGGGCCAACTTGACTAGGAGGATGGATGACTTGGCTTGTTTGGAGCAAAAAAGTCAAATATCAAAATTCAAATTTTTTCTTTTGGAAAGGACATGAAGAACATGCCTTATATTTTCTCTTTTGACAATGACATGAAGAACATGTCTTATATTTTTCATTATGTAAATTTCAACGGCAAAAATATTATTTATGAAGATCAACCATAGCTACAAAATTCAATAGAAACTTTGTAAAGCCATGTTTATAGTGTTTCACGCTAAATAATAGTTGCAATATAATTTGGTTTCTAGGATTAACTTGGGCCATTTACGTTGATAACATAGCCTATAGTTTCTAGAGCATGCATTGTGTTTTACTTTCCAAACCTATCTATTGTGACCTATTCTTAGCATTGCGATAGCCCCAACCTGGGATTCCTCATGAAAATGCAATGTAAATATTTTACAAAATATATTAAAAAGGGTTGAGTCAAAAGGGACATAGATTCTAGAGTTGATGAGGTGGCTTGCTTGGGATGTGAAAGGTTTCCTTGTGCACGAAATTTGAACTATTTTAAACAACTACTAAAGGTTGGTATATGTTTTTAATGAACTAATTTTGAATTTAATGGGAATGAAAGAGAAGTATGAGGACCATGTTGTCTTCGAATAAATTGCAAGGAAGCAAGGATAGGAAAGTAAATTCCAGCACAGAAGATAAGGCAATAGAGGAAAAGAAGGGGGTTCGACCTCATGGAGGACACCATTCCCTCATTCATTCATTCAAGAATTTTGGTCTATTCAAGCAACATTTAGTAGAGAATAGCACAAAAGAGAAGAGAAAGGATTATTGAAGAGAAGAGAAGAGCAAGAATTTCTTAAGAGAAGAGAAGAAAGTGACAATAGTTCAGTTGGCATGATTGGCATGAAGATGGTCTCTCCTTGGTGAGAAGCAATGCCTCTGTAGTCCCTGTAAATCCATAAGGTGGAGATGGTTTTCTCTAGATTCCCTTGATGGTGTGGGTGGAGGATTGTGTCCTTGGATTCCTAGAGGGAGCACCTTTGAAGCCTTTCTTGTTGTGATTTTATAGTCCCCTTGGTCTTTGGAATCTGGCTCAAGGGTGACATCTAGAAGTGAGCTAGGTCTCAACTGTCTATGGTTGGGTGGAGAGTCCTCGTCCCAGACTCAGTTTCCTAGAAAATTACAATATAAGTCCGCTCTTTGCATTTTTCTTGTAACTATAGTGAGCATGTGTTTGCATTTATGGACTCGAATGGTGCTTACAAATGTGATGAACAGGAGTATAATGCATCTTTGATTGAGTTGTTATGTCTTATGAAATACATGACTGTGTTATTGATATACATGATGAATAATAAAATGTACAATGCTTAAAAGCATTAGAATGGTTAACAAAAACCATATTCAAACATGACATTATTTCATTTACGAATCCTTTCATTATATCTAAAATAATTACATGGAGACAACCTGCTTGACATGGTCTATGGATAATGAGCTGAAGGTGCTAGCATTAATCCATTATTAGAATCAATTAGGGTAATATGTGGTTTTCCATGATTATTTCCTCCTCAACTTTGATATCCTATTATCTTTAAATGAAGTCTTCCCCAGCCTTTCATTATCATAAATATGCACCCTTTCCCTAGAGGTAATGTTGTCGATGGCAACATGTCCCCACTAATAACCAAATGTCCTTGAAAACCCTAAATGGCACCATGGAACTGCTTGCAGGATTTCTTTGAAGCATGGAACTCTTGGTGTGTGACAAGAGAGGTGGAGGCCCTTCACGAGTTCATTTCAAGTCCATGGCATAGGGTAACCAAAACACTACCAGTGCAGACATGCGTGGAATTCCTTGTCCATATACAGGGAATATCTAAATGTCATGATCTAGTTGGAGTCACTCTGTCAAAATCTTAGGAGGATAACACTAATAGGCGCCTTAGAAGACCATAGTGGTCTTGGTGAATTGTTGGCATATATCCAAATGGTCCCAGAGCCACTGCGGTTGAGCCATAAGTAAAATCATGCTTGGAGGGAAGAGTTTGATCAGAGCAGTGTTGTGGTGGAACCAAGCGGAGGTTTAAACTTATAAGTTGAATCAAATTACCCTTAACCTTTAATTGGAGGAAAACATAGTTGTGGCATCTGAGGATTAGTTATCGAGATTCCCATTCATCGTGATTGGATTAAGGAAGGTGATGTGGCTTAGAGGAATTATCCCAAATGATTATTTTCACTCTATAAAAGGAATGATAGGGTTATTGAGGCACTAGGCTAGTTGGGCTCACAAGTTGGAAGTGGGAATCCTTCCTATTGGTCCTAGTGGAGCCCATATGATAACTTTTCTTTGAGGCCAAAATCTTGTATGTAAATAAAAAAGGATGTTTGGAGCGAAGTGTGACATGACATGGAGCCGGGACATTATGACCTCCACATAGTGCCAATTGCAATAATATTGGTGTGGGGTGGGCCACGAGACAACTCATCCCACAAGACTTTCCCAGACGATGGATGCAAGACATAATGGGAGAGAATCGAGATGAGTCATCATGGGATGTTGTAGCGTTGCCATGTTTTGGACCAACCATAAGTGTGGGTGGTACAGAGGTGTTTCCCACTGATACATTTAGCCTGAAGGCCCCACTCCAGTGGCATAAAGAGGGGCAAGAAATGTATGTGTTGGGATGAAACATTTGAGATGATGTGAGTCGGGTCATGTTGGAGAAACATGAACCAACAGTTATGCCATTAGATGAGAGGAGTTCCCACTTGATGAGTCAGCTCGATGAAATTATCCTAGAAGTATAAAGGAGTGTAGCAAAGGAGGGTGTCAAGGTGAATTGGAATGACTGTGGTGGCAATTGAAGGTTGGAGCATTGGACCAATGGGAATCCTGGACTAGGGCGTTGTGTCCCGGAGGGACCCACCCCAAATGGTTAAAGATGGGTTGTCGAAGGGAGTCATCAGGATAAAGCATCAGGGTGAGTTACCATGGGATGATGAGGTGTTGTAACCAGCGGACCAACTAGGAGCTAAGGATGTGCAAAGGTGAGGCCCACCATTCTACGTAGACCAGAAGGTCCCATTCAGCGTTCAAAATTGAACCCTTCCTAGCCCTTCTTTGGGCTCCTGACCCTTCCTAGAAGGGCTAAAAAAAATTACACTTCGAAAAAAATTTAAAATATCAAAATCACTCATCAATTACAAAGGTTAGATTAAATTTTTATATTTCAAAAGAAGGGAAATATTTTTAATAACCCGTCAATACATTTTTAAGTTTATGATAATTTCGAGTTTGTACTAGCTTATAAATCACTCTAACTAGTGATAGTTTCGTAGAAGATGCCAGTGAAAGTCCAAATGACCTCATACAATTTAATAGTTATGTCATGATTTGGGGATGTTTCCCTGAGGCCCCCAACTTACGCCAACATGATGCAACTTGCAACAATAATACATGCAACGGTCATGGTACTATTACACCTAGCACAAGACAACAGAGCACATTGAATAACCATTCAACAACTATGCACTTCTCTCACTCCTCTATGATTATCCTTGAGTGCTCTTTCCCTACATCCATTTTTTCCATTTTCATTTGAATTGCAACCCATCATCCACAGAAGGAAAGTTATCATTCGACACTAGACTATAAGGCATTTTTCATTATCCTCCTTATATCTTCATTAACATTTGGTTTTTCATTCTATGGATTCTTTGATGCAACACTCCTTGAAGTAATGGCAGCCTTCATGTTCACACAATGTATCTTGGGCACCACAAAATCCGCACCCCTAGAAATCAGCATTATGGCTAGATACGCTGAATGCAACTGCTTGCCATCCTTCCATTCTAGGAATGGGTGGTGGAGTTGTTTGCTACATTGTTAATGGTGCAAATTTTTATTGTCATAATTGTATGAATCTACCAACTATGAAAATAATATCTCTCTTATATTGAGGGTATTAGACTCCATAGCTATAATGCTCTCATTCAAACTCTTGCTTATTTGTCTTCGTTTCTTAAATCCATACAAATTTCTTGTCACAGTACGATTTTTCATGAAGTGTTTGTTCTCTATCATAAAGCTACATGTTTCCTTGAATGTTACAAAACGTAATTCAACAAATCAGTGAATAATCTATCAAGAAATCTATAGTCAAATCCTATGGAATCTTGCTAAGGTTGAATTTTTTCTATCTCAATCTTTCTAAGGGATTTTTAATTTATGTATTTACTTATGCTATTGTTTTTTTTATTTAATAGGCATAAATCTTGAAAAAAATCTTCTATTGGTCATCCTAAGAAGGATAAAATGCAATTGTCAATTGTTGAATCATTTGGCCTTACACAACATTATAATAAACCATGTAATATTCAAAATGAAGTTGATGCTCATCTACATGAATATGATGAATCAAATAGTGTAGAGCTTGTTGAAATAGAAAACCCATCAAAGAAACACAAAATAATATTCAAATCCAAATGGAATACAAGGTTTCCGTGGGCTTATGTTATAAAACATTTAATGGTAATGAAAGGATGAGATGTTCTTGACGTGTTAAATTTAAAAGTGAGACTCCATTTTCAAAAGAGGGAACTACCACTCTTCAAGTTAGTGGTATAAGTGGCCATGCTAAATCAAAATATTAATTTATTTTTTTCAACTTTTGGAGCGAAAAAGTGATTGAAGCAATATTCCAGTCACTAAACATATAGAACTAATGGTAAATGTTAGGAAGGAGAAAATTATATCAATGATTTAAAACATGTATTTTGTTGCTATACAAGATTTATCTTTAGAAATGTATAATTCAATATGTGACTTGAATAGGTATAAATGAACTCGATGCGTGCTTCTAAAATATGAATATTCTGCATACACAAATACCACACCAAGAAAAGGCTTTCTTCAAGTTTCTAAAGAGGTGTATTCGAACAAACTAAAAGAGAAGATTTTACATAGGTCATTTTACTCAATTGTAGTTGATGAAAGCACTGATCAAATTATGGAACACCAATTGATTGCTTATATTACATATTTGAAAAATGGAGGAAGAGGTCAATGTTTAACAAAGTTTATATGTTTACTTCAAATAAAGGATGGAATAGCTCAATGTATGTATGATCTAGTGAGAACTCTTTTAGCATAAATGGATTTATATTTGATGAAGTTTGTTGGTTTTGGTTCAGATGGTGCATCTTCCATGAGGGGTATTCATGAGGATTTATCTCCTAAGCTTCGTATGCTCCTCATTTATTAGTTATCCATTGCATAGATAATAGGGAAGCATTAACAATCAATGAGGCTTCATCTCATTTTCCAAAGTTGCAATATATTAACAAATTTGAAACAAAGTTTATTCATGGCTTGGAATATCAACTAAAGGACATGTAAAATTGAGAGAGCTAATGTATACATTTCAAATCACTAAGTTATTGGTCTTAAAAATTCATCAAATTAGGTGACTGCCTAGAGGAAAGGTCATGGAAAGACTTGTTAAACTCATGCATTATTTATTAGGATTGGGAGTCAGGGGAGAAAAAAATGTATGAGTTGGCAACAATATTTCAAGTGCATACTTGCATCCATATACTTGCAGACATGCTCGTTGAATTAAATAAGTTCAATCAAAAGTTAGAAGAGGATCATGTTCGTATTACATATATTGACACTACTTTACATGTTTCTATTAGCATTCTTTGTAAATGATTTTTGGAAAGCATTTTTGGTGTAGATGTAGTGCATATGTCTTCTTTTTTAGTTAAATCATAAAGAGGAACCCTTGAATTTGTAGATAGCACAAGTATGGTACATTTACATCCATTAAGGTTTGAAAGTTTTCCAAATATGAAAACATTGGGGCTACTATATGATTGTATTCTTTTGGGAAAATGTTTCACTGTAAAGGTGATAAAATGTTTAGATAGGAGATTCATAGAATTACATGTATTTAATGTGGCTGAGTTTTGCACTTTTGAACATTATTATGAAGAAGTGAATGATATAGAATGTCCAACAAAAATATAGTTGAAATTTTTATGTGAGAAATCTATTGTGGATAATTGTGGATACTGCTAGATGTTTGGGTGAAATGAATGAATTTATTTGTGCTATTTGTAAATCATACCCTAAAAAGCATACGTATGGCATGAGATCTATGTGGAGATGAACATGAATGGTTTGAAGACTTTCCATATTTGATGCAATTATGGAAAGCTATTCTTGTTATCCCAACAACCACATTAGTGTGTGAAAGAGGATTATGAAAATTAAATACATCAGTGTGTGAAAGAGGCTTCTGAAAATTAAACAGGATAAAAAATGATGATAGATAAAGACTTTCATTGGAGACACTAGATATGTTAATGTTTTTATCTCTAGCTACACATCATGCTATAAATGAGGTAGATTGGAATGCTACTTATGATGTAAGGAAATACATGAAAACTAGAAATCCATTTCCATTGGGAAAAAATATTTATATTTTCAATTGTGTAAGTCCAAATACTTTTGAAAATCATTTAATGAAACATATGTTTATCTTTTTTTAATGGAATTTGAGATTTTTTTTGTTTATTTACTAGTTATATTGAGATTTTATAATGTTTTTATTGAATCTGCTCTTTAAATTTTAAAGATTTAGAATGACACTATTTTATTATGGAATTGTTTTGAAGGGTTTATTTAATATATACTTTTCAGTGGAAGTGAATTTTTTTTATAACCTTTCATCTTTGAAGGGTTAGATGAATATATTCCCTTCCAAATGAAATTAAGAGCAAACCTTCAAATTTGATCACTGGTCCCATCCTAACGGTACAAAAAGGAATTGGCTAGAAGAGTGTCAGGGTGAAGGGACAGGGATGATGTATCTCAGTGGTCCCACCATGGAGGTGTAAGAGAAGTAGAAAATGGAAGCACGAGGAGGAAAACATCAGCATAACATGGCGACGCCACCACATCAATGAATGATGAAGATTGTCAGAAATTAGACGATGGAGATTGTTTGTGACACCCCTTCCCCATGACATTAGCAGGGAGAAGGAAGGGGTAGCGCAATCTCTGTGGGCCATTAGATGTGACGTATTTTTTGTGAACCATCCAACGTGAGATTTGGAACCATGCACCATAAATCGTATTACGACACCCCTTTGCTAAATTAACACTTAGGCAAGTTATCTTGATGCAATCGATGGATTTGGAGCGCAGAGGATGATGACTATCAATCCTACTTCTCTCATCGTGGTCATTGGATTTGGATGGGTGTAAGTCACATTTGGATATATATATATATTATATATATATATATATATATATATATATTATATATATATATATATATATATATTATATATATATATATATATAATATATATATATAATATATATTATAATATATATATATATATATATATACACATAATAAATTAAAATTATATGTATATATATATATATATATATAATATATATAGAGTAAGGAAAAGAAGACATATAATCCTATTCTTCTGATAGAGACAAGAGGTGTAGGATTAGTAGTAGCAGCCACCCCCATGGGGTAACTTGGGTGTGGTTGTTATAGGAATATCATTCTCTATTCAACTCATCGAACCTAAGTTATTGTTTCATTGTTTGTGAAGTTGCATTGTTAATGAGAAGCTAGGTGAGTGAGTTGGAAGGGTAGGAAGTTTGAAGTTTCAATGCGTCAAAACCTAGTTCTCTTATTATCCATTGTATTGGCCTAGATGGCATGATTATGCCTAAGACTTTGAGATAGAATATAAATACTTATAAATTATTCCATCCCATTTTTTAGCTTAGAAGGAATTGAATTAGTTAGTTATCATTGAACTATTTTGGTATTCTTTCAAAACTAGTAAAATAATTCCTTTTTAGAGAGCTTAAAATTATCTTATGTGTGTTTGATTATGATAAGTAATTAACTTATAAGGAATTAAATTAGTTAGTCATCATTGAAATATTTTGGTATTCTTTCAAAACTAGTAAAATAATTCCTTTTTAGAGAGCTTTAAATTATCTTATGTGTGTTTGATTATGATAAGTAATTATAATAAAGTAATGTTTTCATCTTGAAAACTTTTCATGGATATTATGCTTGAGCTTGAAATGCATGAGGTTAATTGTTGATTAGAAGTGTAAGGACATAAGTGAACATTTGTTTTTTTTTTTTTTTTTTTATGTATACGCAATTAAATTGAATATTTGTTGATGTTCTATTTGACTTGTAGTGAGATTTAAAGCATCAAAGAGTACACCCTTCCAATTTGAAGTGATTAAGAATATATACTTCAAAGACATAAAATTGTAGATCATGAAATCCTTAAGAATATATCATTTTAAGATTTATAATAGTGATTTAGTTATAGAAATAATGGCAAAAAGGGGAGTGCCAGATAAAGACATGTGTATGAAGTGTTAAGATGACATAGAATTGATAGATTGTTTTCTTGTTTAGATTTATGTTTACAATTTTGAATCATTGTCATCTTGATTACATGAATGCACTTTCCTTACATTTTATTTACTAGAGAAACCACATATATTAAATGGATAGTAAATTTTGATAGATTATCGAAACACTTACCTCATGATACATTTCACATTGCCAAAATAAAATCATAAAAATTAACTAAAAGTGTGTGATGCCATGTATGATAGTGAGGTTGAAGTTGAACTAGTGAATCCAATTGGTATTTCTATTTTCAAAGAAATGACATGAAAGCAATGTTAATGGTGAGTGGTGCAAAATTACTTAGTAATAATGTTTTTAAAATAAGGAAATGGACATTATACAAGGATCTCTTTTCCCATCTTAATCCTCCAATTTCACTCGCCATTTTCACATCGATAGGTGTTTCCATTTTCGATACATCCATGGTGTTTCATAATTTTAATTTAATTATCAATAATTAATACATGCATGGTAGGGATTTAAATATCCATAGATGATTTTTAGTAGTAGTGGAGGGTTGAGATTTACCCCAAAGCTAATTATGTCCTTTTGCTTTACATATATATCAACCAGCATAGATCCATTTTAAATACAAATCTAACATGAGCCGAGAGGGATCCAATTTCTTCACGTGCAAACTTTTTTATGAGGAGACATTATTTAAATGTTTTTTTTTATAGTTTTTTAACAATTTTTTTTTAGAGTTTTCATTTTTTTTTTTGGCCCACATGTTCAAAATTTCAACTTTGATGATGCACAGACACCCTTACAAATCATACTAGGCTATAGAATGAGCCCCTTAGCTCAACCAACGTAGATGCATTTTAAATATTAATCTAACATGAGCCAAGAGGGATCCAATTTCTTCACATGTAGATTTTTTATGAGCCGGCATTATTTAAATGTTTTGTATAATTATTTAATTTTTTTTTAGTTTTAGAGTTTTAAAATTTTTTATTTTGGTTGACATGAGCAAAATTTTCTCTTTAATGACAGACGAACACCCTTACACATCATACTAGGCTGTAGAATGAGCCTCTCAACTAAATAATATTTTGACTATACCAGCCTAGATCCATCTAACTCCGAATCTATCATGCACCGAGAGGGATCAAATCCCTCGAGGTGTAAACCTTCTTTTTGGAGTGTGGAATTTTAGGACTGGTTTAAACCTCGAGGTATTTGATCCTTCTCGACACATGATAGATCTAGAGTTAAATGGATCTAGGTTGGTTTTAGTCGAGGGAAACAATGACACATTTTTAGATTATCTTTATTATGTATATGTTTGAGATAAACTTCATACTTTGAAATTTACATTATGTTTTCTTTGTTTGACATGACTATCTCATTCTCTTCTTTAATTTTGTTTTTGTTGATTGTGTTGAATGGTTTGTATGTTTGCACTTGGATGCTTTAAGTGGTTTGCGTGTTTATGTATTTGGATTTGGATGGTAATGTTTGTGAATGTGAACAATTGTTGTGTTATATTTCTATATGTGTATGTAATTGTTTGTTAGTAATTAGTTGGTGATGAAGAAGGGAGACAATCCTGTCAATAGTTTGCAATAGGGTTGATACTGCACATATATTTCATTTAATTTTAGGTATCACAACTTTTGACAATTAATAATTCTTAATAGTGTCCCTCCAGGTATTACTAAATATATTTTGAAGAGTAGTTTTAATAATTTACTGCATCAAAATTACTCTTGAAATCATTTGTTTCATTGCTGATGTTTGAAATAATTTATTTCCTTCAAAATATTTTGATGATTTTTTTTTTTTTAATTAGTGTTCAAATTTACAAAATCTCTACATTATTTGTTAGTTTTTCCATATTTTCATGTCGATTATATGAAAAGGATAGTTGACATTATAAACCATTCAATTCTTTAACTAGAACTATTGTAGCAAACATCATACCTTGTCTCTCTTTCCCTCTAATATTATTAGGTTGAAATACTATAACACAAAAATCATTAAAAATTATCAATCATTTTTTTGTGCTCACACTGAAATCAATGCACATTGTTAATCCAATCACTTTAAGTTAATGTACCATCATACATTGAGTTACATCAAATAATAAATCATCATCTATAATGAAATCAATGCATCTAATGCACACAATTAAATAAGATTAGAAAACATATACACTGAAATCAATGAATCTAATGCAAACAATCAAATAAGATTGGAAATCAACATCTACATTAAAATTAATGCATCTAGGGCAAGCAATCAAATAAGACTACAAATCAATATCTACATTGAATTCAATGCATCTAGTGCAAGCAATCAAATACGATTAGAAATCAACATCTACACTAAAATCAATGCATCTAGTGCAAGCAATCAAATAGGATTAGAAATCACCATCTACATTGAAATCAATTCATCTAATGCAAACAATCAAATAGGATTAGAAATCACCATCTACATCGAAATCAATGCATCTAGTGCAAGTAATCAAATAGGATTAGAAATCACAATCTACACAAAAATCAATACATCTAGTGTAAGTGCAAGAAATCAAATAGAATTAGAAATCACCACCTACACCGAAATCAATGCATATAGTGCAAGCAATCAAATAGAATTAGAAATCAACATCTACACTAAAATCAATGTATTTAGTGCAAGCAATCATATAGAATTAGAAAACATCTACACTAAAATCAATGCATCTAGTGCAATATATCAAATAGGATTAGAAATCAACATCTACACTAAAATCAATGCCTCGAGTGCAAGTAGTCAAATATCGTTAGAAATCAACATCTACACTAAAACTAATGCATCTAGTGCAAGCAATCAAATAGGATTAGAAATCACCATCTACCATGAATTTAATGCATTTAGTGCAAGAAATCTTCTTCCCTCTCTCCCCCCTCCATCTACATTTATATCTCCCTCTATCCCTCCTTCTTTTTCTCTCTATATCGCCCCAAACATACACACTCTCTCTCCATCTCTTCCTTTTCACTCCCCCTTTCTCTCTCTTGCTCCACTTTTCTCTCTATATGTCTTTTTTCTTCCATCCCTCTCTCTCCTTCCAAACCCACATCTTTGTCCTCCCTCTCTCCTCTTCTCTCTCCCTCCTCTCTCTCCCTCCCTCTCTCCTCCTCTCTCTCTCTTTTCCCTCCAATCCTATCACTATCTCCCTCCCTCTCTCCTTCTCTATCTCCCCCTCTCTCCCCCCTCCATCTTTGTCTCTCCCTCTATCCCTCTTACCCTTCTCTCCTTGTCTCACTCCTCTCCTTCTCTCTCTCTTTATTCCTCCTCTCCCATGCCCTTCGGTTTATCTCCTTCAATGAAAGAAATCAAATAGGATTAGAAATAACCATCTACACTAAAATCAATGCATCTAGTGCAAGAATTCTTCTTCACTCTCTCTCCCCTCCATTATATCTATATCTCCCTCTATCTCTCCTTCTTTGTTCTCTCTATCTCGTTCCCCCTCGCGCCCCAACCCCCGCCCCCCTCCAACACCAAACACACATTCTTTCTCCATCCATATCTATCTATCTCTCCCTCTCCCTCTCCCTCTCTCTCTCTTCTTCCCTCTCTTCACCTTCTATCTATATATCTATCTCTCTCTATCTCTCTCTATCTCTCTTTTGTCTCTCTATATCACCCCCAAAACATACACACTCTTTCTCCATATTTATCTATCTCTTTATTCCTCTTCCTCTCCCTCTCTCTCTTTCTCCCCCTTCTATCTCTCTTCCCTCTTGTTCTCCTCTCTCCCTCTCCCTCCATCTCCCTTATTCCTCTCCCTCTCTCCCTTTCTCCCCCTTCTCTCCCTTCCCCCCCTTCTATCCCTCTTCCCTCTTGCTATCCTCTCTCCCTCTCCCTCCATCTCCCTTATCACTCCCTCTCTCTCACTCTACCTTTCTCTCCCTATGTCTTTCTTCTTACCTCCCTCTTTCTCTCCCTTCTTCTCTCCTCCTGTCTCTCAAGTCCTCTCTCATCATTCCTCTCTCTCCCTTCTTATCACTCCCTGTATCTCTCCACCTTTATCATTATGTCTTTGTTCCTCCCTCCCATATATATCTAAAGCTAATATATATCATGATGTATTAATATTATTATAATATAACAATTAATATATATTAAATAATATTTATTGATCCTTAGTTATTAATTTATATTTAATTTTCATTTAATTTAATTTTTTTGCATGTTCGATGATAACATTTCCAAATATTTAATTAAAAAAATTTTAAGATTTGGAGAAAAAAAATTTTCTTTGTTGAATATCTTTTACTTTATTTTAAAATGGTATGACTTTAGTAAACAATAAAGATGTTTAAAATTTTAATTGACTTGGAATTTTAATGTGGTAAAATTTTTTGAAGGTAAAATTATGATCCATTCAAATTCAACTTATATGATAAAATAACTATTATCTTATGCATTTAATAGTTATTTTATCATATACATTGAATTTGAATAACTATGTAAAACATTTAAATTAATTATTTTTATTTTTAGCTTTAAAAAAAATTATTTTGAGTAACATGAGAGAAATTTCAACTTTGATGATGGACTGACAAGCTTACACATCATATTGGTATTATAACAAAGCTTATTTAGCCGGTAAAAATTTCATGATAAAATAAGGTTAATTTAATTAATTTTTATAATTCTTTAATATTTGGCAATATAAAATGTATTATAATATAAGTATTTTGATACCTATCAACTTTTACCAACTATTTAATTTATATAACTACCTTGAATATTATATAATTAAACCATCACTTATCATAATGTGAAGTTTTTACACGCATCATGTGGCTGTGGCTTCCAATTGAAAACAAACACGTTCCAGATTGACATCCCGGTGTCACATTGATTGTGCATCAATGACAATGTATAAATCTTAAAACTAAATCAACGGTTTCAATTGTAATACACCCTTCGGTATAAATGCCCTATTTGTAGTCCGAATACGTGTTGCTTTCCTGAACTCCATCCATGTTTAGCATTAGAGTCGTACCTGTGCTCCATGTGTGAGGGTTCACTCGACAATGCAGAAGGAGATTGTGTTGTTTAGGATTGGGTAAGGGAAAAAAATTTATTGATGATTTGAACTTGTACCATAAATTTTAAGTTGTTTTTTTGTGTTTTTATTTGTTTTTATTATAATTTAATTGTACAGTTGGGATTATTATTATTTATTAATGTAGGTTGATTAATTAAACGACGTCATTTGGAATGATTGGTTGTTGGTTTGTAATGGCTTAGACTTTCACTTTTGCCAAATACTTTTAAGACTTGATTATTAATTTTATTTCTTTTATTTCTTATCATATGAAAGAGGGAAACGAAACTTTAACCAAAATAAATAGTTTTTAGAGGAAAAAAAAATTTAAATATTTTTTAACATATTTATGGTTGATAAAATTTTTTTAGATTTTTTATTTATCCTAAATTATAATTTTAAAATAACAGTTTTATTATTAAATTATAAATTTAAATGTATAAGAATTTTTAATATTTAAATGTAATAAGTACGTTTTAAGATATTGAATGTGTTTTTTTGTTCAAATAAATAAATGAGAAATCGATATTCTTTAGCAACTTGATATACTTTTAAATGAATATAGTCAACATTTCAGATGATAGTCAAGTTTGGAATTTGGCATTCTATAAAACATATGGTTGATTTTTAGATGTATTGGACAATTTATCAAAAAATTAAGACATCAGTGAATAGTGGGACAGATTTACTAAAATTATTGGTTTGATGTTAAACTTTCGAGCAAATCCGTCTTGTCTATCATTAATAGTTCATACCATTTGATTGAGACTTCTGCAGTTTGTCACATTATTTAATGTGATTTGAGCCCTTAAGATGAGCAGATTGAACGTTATTCTTCCATAGATTCATAATTTTTTTGACAAATAGACCAGACCATAATTTCTAACTATTGTGAACATTTTTATAATTAGTTTGTAAGAATATATTTTATAAAATACAGATTAAATATATATCACGTTTTAATTTTTAGATTTATTAATTTATTATTTTTTGATTTGTAGCTAAAAGATAAAGGTAGGAAAGGAGATAAAAAATAAAAATTAAAATTATTTATTAATAGGCAAATGCCACATAAGTAGTTTTTTACCAGATAAAATCTAGTTGGAAATGAAGAATACTTAGTAAATAATGCAAGTATAAAGGAGAACAAGATATAATCAAAAAATGAATAGAACCATTTTTCTCATAGTTGAAATGTAAGGATACTTAGTAAATAATGCAAGTACAAAAGAGAACAAGATCCAATCAAAAAACGAATGGAACTATTTTTCTTCTTAGTGGTCCGATTATAACATATCCTCATAGCCACTAGGGGTTATGTTTGACTCCAACTTTCAACTAGAGCTACAACTTTGACCCTTCTAGAATCTTCTTTAAAATCTTCAAGTGGCTAGCTCCTTTT